>CAUYQV010034872.1:0-46583 GCA_963574575.1 Galagoides demidoff | reverse complement strand
GGAGCCTCAAGCTATCCCCCTGGGTAGAGTGCCATGGCATCACAGCTCACAGCAACCTCCAACTCCTGGGCTCAAGCGAGTCTCCTGCCTCTGCCTCCCAAGTAGCTGGGACCACAGGCACCCGCCACAATGCCCAGCCATTTCTTGGTTGCAGCCATCATTGTTGTTTGGCGGGCCCGGGCTGGGGATTCAAACCTGCCACCTTAGGTGTACGTGGCTGGCGCCTTAGCCAATTGAGCCACAGGCGCCGAACCTCAAAGACATTTCTAAACTAGCCTGACTTCAAAACCTTTTTAGCACATTACAACCCTCAGGCATCAAATTGGTGTTTGTGAAGGCATTATGGGTCTCTACCGTGTTAGGGTATTTCTTTTGTAAAAAGTAAACGGATTTTTAACAGTATTACTGTATAGTTGATTAGTGAACGTATAGATAAATAAAATTATGTCTCATGATGTATGAACCTGTGTTTTGCCTGTGTTCTTTTAGTTTTCCTTGTAATATTAATGTTTTCTTTGTAATATTCATTAAAGAATGTTATGGTAAAGTGTTTTGTCGAAGAGAATTTAGAATCACAGTTGAAGGAAATCTTTGATATTTACGCACATGTTACATTTTCAGTAGCAGAGTAGTAAAGTTGAACTAGAAATAAAATGAAAGATAATCAGTCTGCAGAAAAACAACAACCGCAAAGAGGAAGAGCAGTCATTGAAGATGGCCTGAGTGAGATGTCCTGAGATGCATGAGGGATGAGGGTCAGTGCAAGGACACCTCATGTGGCAAGGAACTCTGCTTATGTAATCAAGGCCACGAACCAGTTGGGTTTAGTTTATTAAAAGGGAGCAGACCCTGGACGAGGCTGACATAACCAGTCAGAAGGTCTTCAGGAGATGTCTTGTGGGTATCCCTGAGGACTGCAGAGATTCTTTTTGGCTTTTATTAATCACAAGGAAATAAATTTTGCCCAAATCTTGGGGGATCGTGGAAGAGGATCCCCTCCTAGTCGATTTTCCAGATGAGAATGCAGCCCAGCCAATACCTTTGTGATCTTGTGGGACCCCAAGGAAAATATCCTGTTAATCCCTGCCCCAACTTCCGATTTATAGGAGACAACAGATAGGCTTTGTTTAAAGCCGCTAAGTTTCTGGTAACTTGTTATGCAGCTTGAGTCTTTCCCAGCCTGGCCTGAACCTGGGTGTTCACAGCTGTTGACACCATGCAGAGTGAGTCTGGGTAGAAGTGCCAGGCGCCCAGGGTGGAGGATTGTCACTCGGAGGCCCTTGCTCCAGCACGGCAGCAGGCTCTTTTGACCATGCTGTTCACACCTTTGTCACAGGATTTTCTTATCCAAAGCACGAGGTACTTGAATCCATATGTGACCTCTTCTCTTTTGCTTCCTAATATTTCATCCAAATGCATGATGCTAATGTAGCAATTTCAAATAATGGGACCAGAGAACCTACCCCAGGTGGCACCAAGCCTCTTGTTTTTCTGTTCAAGTAGGCGTTTTCTTCTGTCACTTGAAGGCGTACACACCGATAGGCAAATATAAATTGTTTATGTTTGTATTTAGACTCATTTTGAAATAAGGAGAAACCCAAAAATGAAAAGATGTTACTATTATTATTATTTTTTCCTGCAAAGGGCTAATTCTGTATAGAATTTCCATAAGTCCAATTATCTGCCAATTCCACAGCACAGTAAGTGAGTCCTGCCTGCAGTGTGAGGTCCCAACAGACAGAGTGGGTCCTGCCTGCAGTGAGTGAGGTGCTTTGTGGGCTCCAGCAGGCAGGTGGGTGGAAGGTGTTGGGGGCAGTGGGCAGGGCAGCTGGCTCTTCCAGCTGCATCAGAGCATCCCCTAGTCCCTATGGGACTAGCCTGGTGAAGTCCTTACCTCACAGCGCTGTCAAGGTGTGTGCAGGCCATCATGTGCAGGCTTCCTGAGACAATTCATTCACTTCTGTTCACAGAAAACTCCCCAGACGTCCTCCAGGGGGAGGAAACAAGCAAGCGCACAGTCAGAATTTCCCAGGTTCAAAGCTCAGGCCGGAATTTGGAAGTGGGAAGTGTTCTAGGCTCCCTCATATCTGGCTTATCTGACGGGAACATGCCTCTCAGAATCTCAGACCGTGGGCCTGGATTCCACGAATCTTCTCTGCACCCTCATTCACTGCTGACCTTGTGATGATGTCACTATTTTTAAATGATACAAATGCTTCTTCCACTCTTTTGCAGGTATGATATTTAACAATAAAAAAGAAGTGCCTGTCTCCACAAGTGGGAATTCAATACTGCCTTAGTCCCGGCCGTATCCTAAGGAAAGGAAATGTTCATCTTAAAAATTCCTGGAAAAGGTGTATGGAATTCTCCACCATGGCCATCTGGCTTCACAGCATATGGTTTCTGGATCTCAAAGTGTGAATGAACTGACCACAGAGCCTCTCCTAGGGGAAATTACGTGGGAATTACATGGGCTGTGCCTTCTGAGAGAACTGACCCCTCCTTCCTGCTGCTTTCCCCTTCCCTGTCCACATCCTGCAAGAGGCCAAGACAGATTAACCCTTTGATTACCAAGCAATAGAAGCACTATATATGCTATACTTTTAAATTTTAAAAATGTTAAATTTATATAGTTGAGGAATATGTTTGCAGAGCTTTTTAGCAAAAACATTTTTTGCCTAATTAATTCTGCATGTGGCTTCACATCAAAACCACTGGGAAGCCAGGTGCTGTCACTTTTTGTGACAGTCAGCAAAGCGGTTCTCTTGCTCATACGGAGTCCAGTTCGCGTCTGACTCACCTGTCTGGTGCGGTGTGGGTTTTAGCTGCCCTGCGCAGTGCACCACTTCCAGATGCCCCGGAGCAGACACAGGGGCAGCTCTGTCTGATTGTTTCTCTTGAGGAACATCCTGTTTGGAGTGATTGCCGCGAGATACTGATATTCTATTCTCGGGGCACCTAGCCGTGCCCCTACAAGTCCTGCAATTACAGCTCATGGAAAGTCTGAGATTCATGCTCTCCTCTGGATTTGGCTCCTTGAAGATAATGCTGGCATTTACCACTGTGATATCCAGTAATTTCTAAGGGATATAAACACTCAAAAACCTCTACTGGTAATGTTATTCCTCCACGAATGTTTTGCCCAACTTCTTCTGAAAATTCAGAAGCCGTGGTGTACACCGGGTGAGGTGTACAGGTGTGCACCCAGCAGTTTCTGCATTCCTGCAAATTCATCATTTTCACATGCTGGCACTTGGGTGTCACAGTGCTTGGCAGCTCCTTCTGTTTCATCAGTCAAATCTCCATGTAAATGTCTTTCTGGATTTTCAGATTCACCTTCACTGTCACTTTAGGATACATACAACTCCGCATCAGTGGGTATTTCACCCAACAAATTGTGCATTTCACTGCTCACTTTAATTGCCCTCCATTTCCTCAACCCCGTTTCCGAGGCTATTTGGCAGTACACTTTCTTACACCCCAGTGGTTACAATCTAAAAGCACACCTAATTCTGCGATTTTTTAAAATAAAATTCTCACCAGAGCAATGCTTTATATAACGCAAACATGATTTGAAACTTAAAATCACATATACCTTCTGAACAAGTTATTCTGGTAATCGTATGGCAACACAGATCACATAGCAGAGGACAGAGAAGTGGGCCAGTGGGCAAGCGTTTCTCATCTAACAGGAAGATTGAAAGAAAACCCCCATGTTCTTTAAAATTCCTTTAATCCACAGAGGTATAATGTGGCGACACTAAGCCGTAGGGGATCTGGTCGGGGGCCCACAGTTTATGGGTGCTGTGATTTTCCCATTTGACGCTTATCCTGTTATAAAGCTGACACACGTCTCCCCTGGTTCTCAGGACAGCTTTCGCCATGTGGTAGCACCTCTGAAGACAGTCAAAGTTTACAGAGCACCCCAAGAAGCTCTCAGGGCCCAGAGCCCAATTCAGAACCAGCCGGCTGTGTGTACCCACAGCGGCGAGCGCAGCCCGGGACCTGTATTTTGGCTGGTTGAACACTGCCCTCTGGTGTGTACATGTGGGAACTGGCGGGGGTCGGATTCCCAGGAGGAAGGAAATTCCTTTGAGACAAAGCAGTTTGCTTCCTTGATTTCTTGTCCCTTTAACTTCACTCTCCAAATGAAGAGGCTCGGGATACCCTGTGTGAGGAGTCTCCTTAGAGATGGGGACTTTGTGACCCTACTGCGTGCAGGGATGAGCTCCTCCCCCCAACCTGTTACTCTCCTTCCTCTCTGCGTGTTCCTGCTGTGTCAGGCTTGCTCTTGGCATTTCCGTGGGCAACAATTTTGCTCCAAATATATTTGCACTTGCTGGAGACATGTTTCTCCATATTTCTCTGGCAGATATGTTTCCAGAGATAAACGATATGTTGAGAGGAAAGATGAATAGAAGAAAAACCGACTTCGCTTTCTTCATGATTCAGAATGCTGCAAGGTTACCTGGATTCACAACCATTCTGCTAATCACCTCGTACGCAGGAGAAATGGATTTGAAGTAATTAGAAATAGAAAGTGGTATTTTTAATAATGGCATTTAAGAAATGAAAACATCTCCAAGGATTTTAAGCTGGAAAAAAAAAAACCACTTAGGACATCAAAGAGGTTGAAATAGCCTTCCTTAGACCATTCTGGCTTATTTGAAATAATAGAGCTTAACTTTATAGGTCAGGTAGGTTTTGAGTAGACCAAGCCATGGTAGGTTTTGATTATAACCAACAGTAGTATTGGCTAGAGCAGCCCAACCTCAGGGAGAAACACCGGACTAGAATCAGCCCGAGCCTGGCTGCTTCCCAGCTGTGTGCTGCGGCTTGGTCCCTGAGCATGTAACATTGGGACAATATTGGTGGTCACCTGTGAGGCTTTGTGAGGATTAATGAAAAAATCTATGTTAGGTCTTCAGCAAAGCACCTGTCAGAGTAAGTATATAATAAATCTTAGCTATTGTTTGTTGCAGTTCAGATGAGGGAGAAATAAAAGAAGTTAATTAAAAATTCACTGGCATCTTTGAAATAAACTCTGTATTAGCCCCATTCTCCCATAGAGATTTGAGGCAAGGAAATGAAAGAAGTTAGGTGGCGAGACTCAGTGCCCCTAGCACAGTGGTTATGGTGCCAGACACATATACTGAGGCTGTCAGGATCAAACCCAGCCGGGGCCAGCTAAACAAGGACAACCGCAACAAAAAATAACCAGGTGCTGTAGCAGGCCCCTGTAGCCCCAGCTACTTGGGAGGCTAAGGCAAAAGAATCGCTTAAGCCCAAGAGTTTGAGGTTGCTGTGAGCTGTGACGTGACAGCACTCTACCAAGGGTGACATAGTGAAACTCTGTCTCAAAAAAAAAAGAAGTTAGGTGGTGAGATGCTTCCAGATCTAGCAGAGTGTAAATGCAGAACATTCTGTCAGGTATTGATCCATAAGTGTTATGTGAATTAACTCATTTAATCTTTATATCAACTCCATTAGGTGGGAACCTCTAATATTCTCACTTTATAGCTAAAGAAACAAGTGCAGAGAGGCAAGGGTCTACAACATCATGTGGCCAACGAGTCGAGAACTAGTGTGATGGCTAATTTGACGTGAACTTGACTGACCCAAGACATGTCCAGGTGGCTGGTTCAAGTGTTATTTCTGGGTCTCAGAAGGAATTTCTGGATCAACAGATCGAGTAAGGCATTGACGAATCTGAGGAGGGCCCGGAATAGACCACAAGGGCAAGGGAGGGGCAAATTTGCTCTCTTCCTGCAGAGGGTGTCTGCCCTCTCCTGTTCTCACTGGGTCCCCTGCTTCTCAGGCTTTTGAACTCAGAATGAATCACTCCACCGACTTCCCTGGGACTCCAGATTGCAGAGAGCAGACTGAGAAACTTCTACCCTCCGTAACTGTCTGAGCCAATCTCTTGTGAGCAATCTCTTTACATATCTCTACACACGTATGTGTAATATCTATATTCTCTCGGCTGTTTCTTTGGATCACCCTGATATGACCAGGATATAAATACCGGGGCTCTTGCCCCGCATTTCAAGTTCAGGCTCTTACTGGCCACAGGAAACTAAACTTCCCTGTCGTGTGTGTGTGTGTGTGTGTGTGTGCGTGTGTGCAGCTGTTGTTACTGCAGTATTTTCCTAGTTAAACTCTGTGCCAAATCTGGAGGAATCACAGCCAACATACTGCAACCTGTTGCCTTTGGTTTGTTTGCCTACAGCTGTGTGTGTGAAAGGCCCTCTCCATAGAGATTTCAGATTTAGCAAATAAAAATACAGATGCCCAGTTACCTTTGCTTTTCGGACAAACAGCACAATTTCTCTTAAGTTTAATATGTCCATCTACTATCTGGAGCCTATTTATTTAAAAAAGGTGTTGTTCATCTGGAATTTTGTCGGCACTTTGGCCTGCACCCCGACCTTGACTACCCCGGGGAGGCAGGGCAGGGGGGTGTGGGACGCCACTAGCTGCTTTGCCCCACGTGACAACATGAATCCAACTGAAGGAAGCCACTGCCCTGCTTCTCCACAGACACAGACAAGGCAACCGGGTCAAGAGGGAACCAGAAGAGTTAAGGTCAGTCTGGAGTGTCTCAGTTGGTTGAGGTAGAGCAGAATTACAGTCAGTTGAGGGGACAATTCCAAGCTTTTCAGAGAGATGTGGGGATAAACTGAGTGCAACCTCCATGCAAAACAGTTCGGAGATTCCTGAAAGAAATTAATGTAGACCCATCACTCAATCCAGCAACCCCCACGGCTGGGTATCTCCCTGAAGGAAAAGAAGTCATTTTGTAAAGCTCGACCCCACTGGGAGGGAGCCCTCACCAGCCCAGTGTTCAGCCCTGACTGGGTTGCCTTTCTTTCTTTTTTTTTTTTTTTTGAGAGGGCGCCTCAAGCTGTCCCCCTGGGTAGAGTGCCATGGCATCACAACTCATAGCAACCTCCAACTCCTGGGCTCAAGGGAGTCTCCTGCCTCCGCCTCCCAAGTAGCTGGGACCACAGGCGCCCACCACAACGCCCAGCCATTTCTTGGTTGCAGCCATCATTGTTGTTTGGCGGGCCCGGGCTGGGGATTCGAACCCACCACCTTAGGTGTACGTGGCTGGCGCCTTAGCTGATTGAGCCACAGGCGCCGAGCCAGGGTTGCCTTTCTTGTTTTGAGAAGCAGTTAGTTTAGTCATTTTGAGGGAGCTCAGCAGTGTCCTCTGCTGGCCAGTGTTGATGGTACAGGAGGCTGCCCCAGCACCGGGCAGGTTAGTGTCACAGAGGAGAGGGGTTTGAGCCAGGTGGCAGCATAAGCTGTCCGAGGTGAGGTGGACATAGTGTGGACATAGGCAATAGGCTGTGCCGCTTGTTCACAACCAGGGGCCTCACCATGGTGACGGCTGACAGATATGGGGTTCCAGGGGGTGAGGTAGTGGGCAGCCAATAGAACCTATCACACCCCTGATAGGTTTATATGTGATCAAGAGCATTGCTGAGAATGATACCCGGCGTCTTGGCAGAACACCAGGATTCCTTTCCAATTTCCAGAATCGCGTCACTGTTTAAACAGAAGTCTGGTCTCCTGGAGGAAGAAACCTGCAGTTCACCAGCATCTATACTCACTATTTTCTAACCCTTCCTCATAGGAACCCATGGCCTCTTATCAAGATATCTGCTTGCTGGGGAAAGGGAGATACCTGTATTTTTCAAGAGATTTGTATATAGGACACCATGGCGAGGTGTGTGTGTGTCAAACAGCCTTCACACGTCCTTTTCAACAAAAAGGGTATAGAAAGGCCAAGGGGGTAAAGAGAGCACTGGCTGAAATCTGTTTCATGGGGCCTCACTTTGTTCTCGGACCCACCTGTGTTGACTTTCCTGCTACCTCTGTGGTTAATCAGGATGGATACACCTAGTAACTGGCAGAATTCTCACACTGGGTCCTAGAACTGTGGAGTAGACCCTATGTAGTAAGAACCGCTAAGGGGAAGCCTTTGATTACTCAACCTCCAGACCAAGATAGTAAGTAGTAACTGTACATTGTGTGGGGTGGAATGGAGTAAGTGCCACCAGAGTGCCACCCTCAAAGGTTTTAAGGGCAGAGGGTTGTGGTCCTCACTCTATCTCCATTTCCTATATCGATCAGGCTCCTACAAACTCCACCAACTGGTAGCCTCATCATAACTATTACATACCGTGGTGTCATAATTATAGCAGGTAATTATGACATAGCCCCTTCCACTTGGTATATGGCTATTGGTCTGGTGAACTCATTTTTTTCAATCCCATTAGAAAAGAGATTCAGAAGCTGTCTGCATCCTCCTGGGGCGGACGTAGTATGTAGTTCGGGTCTCGTCCCCGGGAATCATGTTCTTTCTAACAATGCTGTCCTTAGCAATGTAGTTCCGTGACTGCTGTATCATCTGGTCGTAGAAGAGCTCAGATTTAAACTTCTTTCACTGTTAAAAAAAACAACCAAAACTTTATACCTGATGGGGTTGTAGCAAAATTGAAGAGGCATAGTTCATACCCTCTCATCACATGGTCCTCCTCTCCCTTCCTGTCCTAATGGGTGACGTCCTTCTCTAACACTTAATCAGGGACAGATTTCGAGTGTCTGAGTAAGCATAAAACTGTTTTTAATTTGGTTTCTTTATGGCACAAAGATGTTATTTACTGCCAAGAAGAAAGTATATGTTAAAAAACAAAACTGTTGGGTGGCTCCTGTAGCTCACATACACTGAGCTGGCGGGTTTAAATCCGGCCCCGACTTGCCAAACAATGACAACCGCAACCAAAAAACAACTGAGCGTTTTGGTGGGTGCCTGTAGTCCCAGCTACTTGGGAGGTTGAGGCAAGAGAATCACTTAAGCCCAGGAGTTGGAGGTTACTGTGAGCTGTGATGCCATGGCACTCTACCCAGGATGACAGCTTGAGGCTCTGTCTCTAAAAAAAAAAAAAAACCCCAAACCCCTTGTTCCACATGTGAGGAGATGACATCCAGGCACAGCTGGTCGTTGGTGGGAATCTCAGGAATCCTTTCATCCAGGGGAGTTGGGGGCCTCATAACCAAAGATTCTGGTCCCAGCTCTGCAGCCCATCAGGTTTGTGTTTGATGATGGGCAAGAGCAAGAGCAAGAGCTCAGATTTAAACTTCTTTCACTGTCAAAATGGAAAAAAAAAAAAAAACAAAACAACCTGAAACTTTATACCTGATGGGACTGTAGCAAAATTAAAGAGGCATGGTTCATACCCTCTTGTCACATGGTCCTCCTCTCCCTTCCTGTCTTAATGGGTGATGTTCTGGGAGTTCTTTCATCCTTATCTCAAAAATCTCCTTAACATTTGTACCCTCTGTGATTTTTTTTTTTTTGCAGTTTTTGGCCGGGGCTGGGTTTGTACCCACCACCTTTGGCATATGGGGCAGGCACCTATTCCTTTGAGCGATAGGTGCTGCCCCTCTCTGTGAGTTTTAACTACAGGTGTTGCTCATGACTTCCAGGCTGGTACCTTTGACTGTTAGCTCTCCCTCAGTGCTCTAAAGTCACAGAATCAGCTCTGGGATGGACATTCTCCCAGCCAGTGGATTTCTGGTTAGGTGTGGTTTACACAATCCATTCTCTTGGGTACCACTGCAGGAATGTGGGAGAAACAAGGCCAGAGACAGAAAAGATGTCTGTCCACTAGACAAACTTCCTCTTTTGGGTAGGGGACCCTCTCCTTTTAGGGGTGTCCCTGTCCCTGTGTCCTCCCACAAGAGAGAAGGAACCTAAGCTACATGGCTGCTTGGAGGGTCTCCTTCCCTCCGTCAGTGACCTTTCTGGGGCAGCTGGGTGGGTCGAGGGAGCCCATTAGACTTTACTCCTTCCCAAGAGTTGACATGGTGCTAAAAAGCAAACCTCTTCAGATCTGATGACTGGAAAATAAAGCTGGAGTCGTCTGTCCTGTCACTGCCGAGGAGAGAGGCGAGAGGGAGGGAGCAGAAAATTGGAGCTGAAAGAATGAGAGACTATTTGGGACTTTGCTGAGTCCCTGAATCCAGCTGTGGCATTTTTATAACCATGAAGCATTTTGAAACCAGTTCAAGCTTGGTTTCATAATGAGGAGAAGTAGCTTACATAATAAGGAGCCCATTGCTTTAGTCTGGACTCACCGTCTCATGCCACAGAGCCCCTACAGGTCGGCTCATCCTCCCGGACATCTTCTCCCTGTGTTCCTGCTTTGGTTGGAGACACTGTCACGCACCTGGCTGAATTCCAGTCCCACTAAGACTCGAGTTGCCCGCAGATACTCCTCCACCATCCTACGTCGGCTGGACCAGCCAGTCCGGCTGTTCTTACCTCTCCACTGTTTCTCCACTTGCCCAGCTCAGCTCCCACCATCCCCCCACTTCTTCCTGGATCACCATGGAGGTTACTAGTCAGACTTTCTCCCCCTTGTTTCTGCCACATTACCGTGGTGGGACCAAAGAGAATGTAAACCCTACCTAACCATGATATGTCTCTGCTCCGATCCCTCCTGTGACCAGGTACCCGAGATGACATCCCACCTCTTCACCTGGTCCATAAACTGCTCCCATGTGACCTTTAGCCCCACCCTCTTTCCACATTACCTTCCAGAAATAGCATTCTTTGTTTTTGGAGACAGAGTCTCATTTTGTCACCCTGAGTTGAGTACTGCAGCATCATAGCTCACAGCAACTTCAAACTCTTGGGTTTACTCCTGCCTCAGCCTCCTAAGTAGCTGGGACTATGGGAGCCCACCACAACACCTGGCTAATTTTTCCAATTTTAGAGACCGGGTCTAAAACTCCTGAGCTCAAGCAATTCCCCCGCCTTGCACTCCCAGAGTGCTAGGGTACAATGCCCCAGACTCTGGTATCTGTCATGTCACCCTACTCTCTGCCTCTATGGGGCTAATTTTTACCTATGCATACGAATGAGAAAACGTGATATTGATCTTCCTGTACCTGACTTATTTCACTTAATGACATTAAGTTTCTCTATGCTGCTGCAAATGACAGGATTTCATTACAGCTGAGTAATACTCCAGTGGGTATGTACCAGTTTCTCTACCACTGATGGCGCTTAGGTTGATGCCATCTTTGTTGGTATGAATGGGGCTGCAGTGAACATGGGGGACTCTTGGATCACACAGGGACAGCTAGATCAGATGGGAGACTGCTGGATCACAGGGAGACTGATGAATCACACAAGGGACTGCTGGATCACACAGGGACTGCTGGATCACAGGGAGACTGATGAATCACACAGGGACTGCTGGATTGCAGGGAGACCGATGGATCACAGGGAGACTGCTGGATCACACAGGGACTGATGGATCACACAGGGACTGCTGGATCACACAGAGACTGCTGGATCACACAGGGACAGCTGGGTCACATGGAGGCTGTACTTTTAGTTTTCTGAGAAGTCTCTGTACTGTTTTTCACAATGGCTGTATAATTTACATTCCCACCAATGGTGTAGAAGAGTTCCCTTTTCTCCACATTGCTGCCAGCATCTGCTGTGTTTGGGATAATAGCTGTTCTAATTGGGGTAGGATGACAGACTGAACTAGGAGTTTTCTAAAGGGTCAAATTGCTTCTGTTATTCACAACAATAGTTAAGATTGGAGCTGTTCTGACTGCCCTGCGGCACCTGCCCAGACTGCTAGTGGATTTTAAAACCCTGGGACCAGCTTAGAGCTCACTAGGGCCCCTCCCACACAAAACGGCTGGTTCTAGGTCATTATAAATGATGATTTAAAACCCCTACGTGATACATACCCATGGTCAAACTACCTTATTAAGTGTCTCCAGGTCCCCAGTCTTCAGGGCTGACAGTGGAGGGGAGAGCCACAGACGTGTTGGGGTCAACCCTGCCCAGTGAGCCCTGCCCACCACGCCACAGTCTGTTTTGCTATTTGCCCTCTAGTTTCTGAAGTCAGACAGGAATTCATGGTTGGGCATTCTGCGCTCAAAGAGCGAAATGGAAAGTTAGGAGAAATTAAGATACTCTCCCCAGCAGCTTCTGTTTGTTCAGTTTTTAGGAAGGAAGACTTCAGGATTTCCATGTGGCCCTGGGCGCAGCATCACAGGGGCCCATTATGTCCATTTTCATGAGAGCACAGCAAGTGGGTGCCCCTCAAAGCCCACTGAGTATGAGTCCTAGGCTCCCGTGCATGGTCCTGAGGAGCCCCAACCCTCAGTCCCAGCAATACAGGAAACTGGCAGTGACACCATGGCCACGGCAGACAGGCGCAGGCCCTGGACAGCGGTGTGGACCTGGCTCCCAGAAAGCTGCACGGTAACTACCTCCTGCTCACTTGTTCCCCTCCCGGGTTGCAGGGCCTGAGGTGCCCAGTGCAAGCACCACCCTCCAGTCCCCCCTTTCTCTTTCCCCTGTGCCCTTCTGCCCTCTGTTCTCATCACCTCCGTTACTGCCTTGGTGATGCTGTCTCTGTTAACAGGATTGGCTATCTTCTCCATGAGACAGGCGCTTTATTTTTCCTCCCATTTCTAAGAACACTAGCAACACCATGGCAACACCTAATCCCTAACCTGGAGGTGGGAGAGGTGAGCAGAGCAGGTGTTCTTGAGAAAGAAAACAAAGTATATGCCAGACAAAGGCAGAGACCAGGAGCAGGGTCCTTGGCCAGTGCTTGGGAAACTCCCGTCTGCATCTGAGTCACTGGGACTGCAGATTCCACTCCAGGGGGTCAGGCTGGGGCCAGGGAGTCTATGGTTCTCACAGGGTGTCATGCTCATGCTCTCAGCCCAAGGAACGCCTGAGTGGCAAATTCTAGGCAACCAAGGACAAGGGTCTTGCTGTTACATTCACGGTTCTATCAAGATGGCTGGTATCTGCTCTAGGAAAGATGTTTAATTGATTAGCAAACACATTCAAGTGAAGACTGTTTGAGATACCATGGTTATTGCCAGTTCTCACAATAATCCTGCCAGATATAAAATGTTAGTTTTGGCCGTAAAATTGGGGCCAGCACTGCATGCATCAAGGCACAGAAAGACTGAGTTCCTTTCTGAAAGTCACACAGTTAGTGGAGCAAGTTGCTGTTCACCAAGTATTCTATGGCCTGACACATTTCCTTATCTCCCTGTAGTTAGTTCAAACAGCAGTCCCCAGTAGACTGTTGGGGACATGGTTTGTGTCACCTCCTGGCTGAGGCATTAAAGAGCCAGTGTTCCTCCCTCCCTGTTTTCTATTCTGCCACCTGAAATGTGTGGCCCCAAGGTGAGGTCAGTGTGAGTGCCGTCCACCCTGAGCTGGCCTTCACATGTGGGTGGTCAAATCTTTGCTGTATTTGTTTTTTTTGAGACAGAGTCTTACTCTGTTGCCCTGGGTAGAGTGCTGCGGCATCATAGCTCACAGCAACCTCAAACTCCTGGGCATAAGTGATCCTCTTGCCTCAGCCTCCTGAGGAGCTGGGACTACAGGTGCCCACCACAATGCCTTGCTATTTTTTTATTTTTAGTAGAGATTGGGGTCAGGCTGGTCTCAAATTCCTGAGCTCAAAGGATCCTCTGGCCTCAGCCTCCCAGAGTGCTGGGATACAGGTGGGAGCCACTGCACCTGCCCTCTTGGCTGTATCTGAACCACTGAACATTTCAGTTTTGTTGTCAGATTATTCTGATTTACGGGCTTGGTGTTGACCATAGCTTCTTGTACACTGAACTTTTTATCTGGAACCCTGGCCCCCTAACTGTGAGCAGAGCCCTCATGAATGGGATCAGTATTCTTGTAACAGCAGCCACAGAAAGGCCCAGGCCCCTCACCCCTTGTCAGTAAGGAGCCTCTGTGAACCAGGAGGAGGCCCTCTCCAGACAGATTCTACTGGCACCTGACCCTGGACTTGCCAGCCTCCAGGCCATGAGGAACACATTTCTGCTGTCTGTCAGCTGCCCAGTCTGTGGTGTGCTCCAGTGGCTGCAGTGGGTTAAGGCCACGGCATGTGGATTGTGTGGTGTCAAATAATAAAAGGTGCGTCATCTAACTGGCAGTTGTATGTGAAGGACATGACTGTTGTTTGTATTTTTCTAGGGATACTGAACAGAATAGAGTAGCAAAATTGACTTAAGAAGAAAGAAAATCTGGAAAACAAATGTAATCAGCATAGAAATCAAATCAGCCTTTCATAGTTTCTCACCCTGCTCCCTTGCTTGACCCCAGTCCTGACTCTCTTCTGCCAAAGACAGCCCCAAGGTGTTCTTACTGTGAGATTTGACCAAGGACCAGCTCATCGCTACTCTTTGAAACAGTCTGCACCAATCAAGTGCCACAACTCACTGACAATAGTATAATCATGAAAATATAACAGTGTAAGGAGTTTTGAGAGGAAATTACTGAACAATCTCACTCACATAAAATTTTCTAATGTTTTGTACTAACTCAGCAGTACAATGTATAGAAAGATCACAACAAAGTAGGGTTTATCCCAGGAATATAAACACAAAATGGGGAAAAAAAAATCTATTCAAGTAATACACTACATTAGGATTTTAAAAGAAAAATACTCAAATAATTTATATAAACTTAATAGCTACATGAAGAAATTTAAAGCCAGGTGCAGTGGCTTACACCTGTAATTCCAGCACTTTTCAAGGCTACAGGGGAGGATTGCATGAGACCAGGAGCTCAAGACCAGCTTGGGCAACAGTGAGACAAAAATTTTTTTAAAACGTGGCAACACTTGGCTCACATTCTATTTTTTTTTTTGCAGTTTTTGTCTGGGGTTGGGTTTGAACCCACCACCTCCGGCATATGGAGCCAGCGCTGCACTCCTTTGAGCCACAGGCACCGCCCTCACATTCTATTTTGTTGGATAGCACTGCCCTAGACTAAGTGTGAAGTCCTCAGTGTGGCGTCTCATCCCCACTAGGGACGTCAGAGCCTGCAGAAGGCAGCAGACGCCGGATGTCACACAGCCAAGGGCCGGGAAAGCGTGAGGGGTACACGGCACTCCAGCCCAGCCATGCAGGTCACTCCCACACTTACTTTCTTATAAACCTGGGGATCAGTGTTTTGCTCTTCCTGAGCCCCAGTTCTCTTAATATAAGCTCCCTGTAACAGTGTGGATTAACGACCATCCTAGCCTTTTCTGCCCATGTTCCCATGTCTACTGAACACCCTATCGCCATCCCCACAAGGCCATGCCAAGCACAGACCCCACTTGGGCCTTATTTATCTCTGCTTTCTCATGACAACCACTGTCAAAGGTGACAGGTGAATCCTGCAGAATTCAAGATGACACACTTTAACTCAGAGAATAAACTGGCCAAATCGCTGAACTTCAGCAACCCCCTCCTCTTTTCCACAGGGGTCTGCCAGTATTTGAAGTTTTTTGTTTTTGAGACATTCTAAGCTGTTGCCCTGGGTAGAGTGCCATGGCGTCATAGCTCATAGCAACCTCAAACTTGGGCTTGTGATCCTCTTGCCTCCATTTTTTCTATTTTTAGTAGAGATGGGATCTTGCTTTTGCTCAGGCTGGTCTTGAGCTCAAGCAATCCACCTGCCTCAGCCCCCCACAGTACTAGGATTACAGACATAAGCCACTGCTCCCAGCCTTAATTCAAGTTCTATTTTCTTCCTATTCCTTTTTTTTTTTTTTCGCAGGTTTTTTTTTGGCCAGGGCTGGGTTTGAACCTACCACCTCCAGCATATGGGGCTAGTGCCCTACTCCTTTGAGCCACAGGTGCCACCCTCTTCCTATTCCTTTTTATTTTGTTGGGCTCTGAGAGTGAGATGAGGATATTATTCATTACTTTAAATATCCTCACATTCCTTCTGCCCAAACATACGTGAAACTAGGTGCCAAAGCTCAGTGATATTTGAAGAGATGACATCAGCAATGGCAGCTTCACTCACGCAACCCAGAGCTCATCACTGCTGGGGACTTTCCACCCAGGCCCTGCTGCCTGAGAGGCCCAATGTGAAAGGCAAGCTCAGTGCCCACACACATTCTCTGCTGAGGCCACTGACCAGAGGAAGAAAATCACCACTGCTCTCCAGACCAGCACCTTTTGTAAATTTAAGCTACAGCAAAACAAAGTAAGCTAGCCTCCTATCAGGGTCTGCATAGTTAACCAGCAGTTACTCTAATTTAAAATGTACCTTGGTAGCATTGACAATGCCTGTTTTGAGAATGCCTTTACTGAAGGCATCACAAACGTATCCTACAGGATGGGTATGTAGTGGACAACCACCTTGCAAGACATTTGAAATGAAAGGGAGGAGAAAATTTTACAATTGTTTTATTTAACAATTGTTTTATTTAACAAAATTTACGCAACTTCTATATCTATATACAAATGTATTTCAAAACCAGAGCAGCAGACACACAGTTAACACGGGAATTATAATAATGCTTAACACACGGTACACAAAGTTTAGTTCTCTGTTCAGACAGGCATTTACGAATTTAAATTATTCCCAAGGCTGAGCAGCATCACGCCTTCATTTTCTGGGATGGCTTATGTAACATGGTCTAAAGAAAGAGGGATGGAGCTTTTGAGACTTAATGTAGTCACCTTAGTTCAACAAACACCCCTTGGTCCACAATCAGGGCTCACAAAATGTTTTGGACTAGGGATAAAAATTTGATTAAAACATAATTAGAGTATACTTCGAATCAGTGGTTTCTTTTTAAATTTTTTAGTCTATTTTTCTATATCATAAATGTAACAAGTTCATTTTTCTGATCCCCCCCAAAACTACTTTTAAAAATAAGTATAAGGGTCACGGTGTGTGACACAACTTTTGGGGGTGGGACACAATTATAAGAGGGCCTTTACCTAACAAATGCAAATCAATGTAACCTGGTTCTTTGTACCCTCAATGAATCCCCAACAATTAAAAAAAAAGAAAAAAAGTAAGTGTAAAATAATTTTATTAGTAGTACTAACAAAACGTAGTGACTAGTGACCCTTCAAGATCAAGGTTAAGAGCACACAGATGCTCACACAGCTCTGCTTCCTCTTTGTTGAGATGTCTTTGTTTTGTGAGACGTTCCTACTGTTCAGCTATTTTCTAAAGCTCTGTATTCAGGAAGACAGCTAGTTTTTGCTTTCTCATTTTTATGAGTTCTAGGAACACTTCAATTTCTTCAAGGGTCTGATAGTTGTGAAAATCCCAAAAAGCTCTGCTACATATTCTACTCACAAAATTAGACCCCCAAGGATGTAAACTGTGTTTTAGATAATACATGAAAAACAGATGATGCACAAAGTGTAAATATCTCAGGTTGACGCTAAACACTGACCCGATTCATGGCCAACTCTCAGTCTAGCTTCTCAAGAAAAAGCTACTAACTGGTGAGGTATAGAAGGAGAAAAGAAGTAAAAAAACAGAGAAATCAAGAAACAGAACATCACAGCTTTTTCTTTTCTCCTCCACGTCCTGGGAACTTTCTTCTATGCTGGAAGAGCATAAGTGTACAACACGGATAAAACTTCAGAATGCTTCTTTATGTGTGAAATGGTATCCAAGATCCATTTCCCAAAAAGTACCACATGAAATGCACAAGGACTGAACGCTGTGATAAAATGACCTGCAGGGGTTTCCCTTCCGGTTCGTTCTCCGTGTAGAAAGCAGACCCCATCACTTGCTGTGCTTTCATTTTCAAAGAATGAGATCAGACCATTATAAAAATGTGCTTCCAAAATAAATTATTTCTAGAATATAAAACATTTTATATTTATCTAGCCCACTTATTATAAAATAGGAAACCAGAAAATTAGCTACTGCAATTTTCATATGGTAAAAATATTTATGTGTACACACATATATACACATATGCAAATGCAAGTTTTAAATTTCAATAAAAATGAACTAATTAATCAACTTAATAATCATGTATTGATATATAAGAATGTTGATTATCTGCAATGAGAGCCAACTATAAAGGGGTCCACTCCACCTACCAGAGGATAATCTAATACTTTCCCACATGGAAAAAAATAAAAAGGAAGTCTCCAACTGACTACCTGGGGAAGAAATACTGGTGTCTTGTTTTTCCAGATGTAACAACCCCCCAGTTCCATTCACTACACCCTGCAAGTCCCCTAAGGCAGGAATAGTCCCCCAAAGAAGAAAACTGGAGCTGGGCTGCCTGGTGGCTCTCAGCTACCTGTGTTGTGTGGAGTCTGCTGTAGTGACTGTTAAGTGAGGACTGCAACCCAGCCCTGAGCTGCACCTGCCAAGCTGCCCACTGCTCAGAAAGCCTGTGCAGGGGGCAGGAGGTAGGGTCAAGAAGTTGTGCTGGCTGGGAAGGCATGGTCAAGACTGGCTAGCAGCAGATCCTGACCAGCAAGGAAGCCAGGGACCCCACCCTGCCACTTCAGCATTTTGTTGATGTCTGCCAGTATCTAGTAATTTTGAGAGGGAAAACCTTAGGAGCCTCAAAGGCATAGGAGGAAAGACAGAAGTGAGTGGGAGGCTGAGCCAGGACCTGCCCTGGGGCAGTGTCTGTGACCCGCAGGGTCAGTCAGGCTAAACTCCTCTCACAACTTGCATTGCAAGCCCACCTTGAATGTATTCCCAAGTTTTATCTATGTTGTAAGATGTCTGTTGCCTCATATTTTAAATCAGTCACTTGATTTATGTATGTGGGAGTGCTAAGGACAAAGACTCAATTTTAGATTTTTCTATAATAAGTATCCTTTTTTTCCTCCCAAAAGGCACATTCCCTACTGAATTGGTCATAAATCAAGGTATTTTAAAAGCAAGCAAAACCTAAATACTTGAAAATGTTATCTTTCTTCTCCTAACACCTGCTGTTGAAGAAGTTCAGGCAAGTTCCTGGAAACAGTCTTCAAAATGGCCAAAAGCAAATTCTCTGAGCTCTATGAAACACAAGTATTCTAGAATGAGGAATGGGTTAAAAAGAGTGGCCAGTTTTCTGTAATCAAATTTAAGACAATTAATAAAGTAGAAAATATAATTTCCATCATGAACTAAATATTCAGGAGACAAGTTAAAGCAAAAACAAGGTGGATGTGCACACCACATTTAATTCTTCAGTAGCACTTATAATCAAAATACGTGTGGAACAGCCTCAGTCTGCCCCTCTGAATGTATGACGAAAGACCTGTGTCTACTGAGAAAAAGGGAAGCTAAACAGAGAGGTCTCTGGTCACACTGAAAATCTGCTGAAGTTTCAATCCTCTCTCCAGGAAAATGCATATACATCAACTCATGTGTACAATTTGGGGACACCAAATACATTCGAAGGTCCAGTCTCATGTCTCAGGTTCAGACACCTGGCTCTCAGTCTTCTTACAAGGGATCTGAAGAATTAGGAACCCTCTCGTTTCTACAATCTGTATCTCTCCTATTGAATCTGGAAGGAGGGGACCCCAAACCAGAATAAACTAAAAGAAAAACAACTTGCTTCGCGCAGCCCTTTTGTACTTATTTGCCCTTGGAAGACAGCACGTCCCAGTCTCTGGTCGCTTCTATCAAATGCCGCTGGCCGTGACTCATCCACTCCTCCTGGTCTTCATACAGCCGCCCACAGAACCAGCACTTAAATATACACTGAGAAGAGTCATCAGGCAAGGAATCCACCACCTGGTAGTTGTTTTTATGAACTTTTTTAAGTTTCATTTTCAACATCATTTGCCTTCTGATTTGATTGGCTTCCTCCATATTCTGGTAGGTGAGCCGGAAGTGGTGCCGTCTGATGCCGAGCTGGCACCTAGTCCTCTCTGATAACACAACTTTGAGGACGTTGCCTTTGTACTTATTTATTACCTTCATCACATTGGTCACTTCTGGGGAGTCCACATCAGGATGGTTTAACACGATGACTGGCTGGTTCCGGCGAGGGCATTTAATTAGCTGATCTGGCTTAGCAGCTACCAGTCGAAGTTGTCTTGCAACCTGAAAAATTGAAGGATCCTTGAGATAGCGGCTGGGGTCAGCCTGAATCTTGTTTTTCTTCTTGGCTAAGCTGACTTGTTTGGTTTTATTTCTACTAATAGGGAGACTTCTGGGAAGCAGCCTCCCTTGCTTGCTCAACTCGCCACTCCCTTGCAGTCCGTGCATGAGAGCAGTCTTTCTTGGGGTGGTGCTGCAGATGGCACTCTCTTTTCTTGGTTTAAGCTGAAAAGATGTCTCAAGATTTTGGGACATGTCTCTGGGTTCACTTTCACTCGTCAAAGGCTGGATGTCTGAGTCTGTCTGTTTCACAGGGTAGGAGGGAAAAGGTTTTATTAACTGTGTTTCATGGCCAGGTATGTCAGGAGGTGCTTCACAGGTGGCCTCTATGATGTGGGTGTCCTCAGAGGAGTTGAGAACCCTCAACACTGCCCCTTTGGGGATCAACACTGGAGCATCAGCGTGAGGCTTCCTGGTCTCTCTTTCAGTTTTCCCACTGATGCCGCTGATAAACTGTGGACGTGCCTGCTGAGGAGCAAGGTGTCCATGACCAGCAACACTGTCATTCTGAGGTTTCTGGAGGGCACCTGTAGGATGACCATGGCCAGTCAATGACACATTCATTTCTTCAGTATTTTCAGGGACAGCTTTCGAAGTTGTCTTTGAGGCCTGCCCTGCAGAACGGCGATGTGCACTGTTTGCAGCCAGAGATGAGGGCTTGCCGCAGGACTCGATCAGCTGAGCGATCTTTCTGCGCAACAGTTCAATTGACTTTATCTTGGATGTTGAACTATTCCACTTAATGCCCTCAGGGACATTTTCAGATCCAGAACTTAGAGAAAACACTGATGAGATGACCGGGCCATCAAAAGTATCACTTGTCTTTTCAGAATTCTTTAATTCCAAAGGCTTATCATCCCCAGACTGGTGAGATCTGATTCTGTTATCGCTGGTTGTGTTTACATGTAAATACTCACTTCTCTGTGGAGAGGACAGCTGGCTTATATGTGCAACTGCCTTTGGTTCCTCTGTCTGGTTTTCTTCCAGCTTCCTATTAGAGGAGACCATTCTTACAGGAATGCTGATCTTACATCTAGACTCCAGGTCATTTTCTCTTATGGGCAACCAGCCCTTTTCTCTAGGGAAGGGGACGGATGCAGGTGATGCGGCAAGAGGGAGTAACTCCTGTGAGCTGCTGGGTAGCCTCCTTCCACCTTCAGCAAAGGACACAGCAGCTTTATATGGAAAAGGGTTTGATGCAGCTCCAAGCCCACAGAAAATGCCATTTTTAAAAACAGATGCTGGTGAACGACCTTTTAAGGCAACAGAATGAAGAGAAGCTCTATGTGGATATAAGTTATTTTTTTTCTGGAAATCCTCAACTCTTTCAGAATTGAGAAAGGATTCTCCATGGTTGTGTACATTAGAGTTTGACATGAAAAAATCATAAGACCTTACCCACTTCACATTTCTAAGTTGTTTCTGAATTGAAGACTGAAGACGGTCAATGCCTATGAGTTTTCCAACATTCCCTTCAATTGTTAGGGACTTTTTCACTGCAGAATCTACTTTTTCTTGTTCATTTGAACCCTTCTCTTTAGTCATATGCTCAAAATTACCTCCACTGCTCCTGCCGGCTTCACGGCAATTCTTTTCTTCCCGTGGAAACAGTTTCAGAACCAGCTGCTGTGTGCCATTGACAACCTTCACATCTACCAACTGAGCTAAACAGTTTGCAGGCACAACCAGTTCTGCCGGAGCCACGACTGTGAGCGGCATACCTGGCTGGACAGGTTCTTTTGCAGGAGATAACACTTCCACCTCCACATTTTTGTTCTCAAATAGGTTGCCTTCGCTTTGCTCAGACAGGGCCATTTTATTTGGGATGCACACTACATCTTTTTGGTATTCCTTTGGTTCAGGTAACAACATGATGTTGTGCATTTTGTCTTTATTTGCATGGAGAGAGAATCTTGAAAGTTGATCTGACAACTTATTTTGGAATGTAGTCCTTGGATTGGAAGCTTTCAGAAGCTCCATGTTTTGTTTCGAAGTACCAGCTCTTTTCGGCTCCAGCTTGGCAGTTGTTTTGAGTGGCTGTTTCGCACCAGCCCTCTCATGGACTCTCTTCCTGTGTTTGACAATATAATCATTTCTGATGGCACCATAGTCACAGTACTCACACCGGTAAGGGAAGATGCCTGTGTGTTTCACCAAGTGCCTCTGAAACTCTCCTTTTGTATATGAGATGTAGCTGCAGTGGGAACAAATAAATTTAATCTCTTCATGTTGAAGTGTGTGCTTTTTGAACTGCAAAGGGTCCTTTGTGGAAAATCGACATTTATCACAATAATATTTGCCCGGCTTAAAGTTCCTCACCTTAAATTTGTTATTGACAGAACTTGAAATGGTTTCAATTTTATTTCCAACATGAGTTGCACTGGGATTATTGTTCACAAAATGGAAATTGGGAGGCGCCACACCCAGACTGCATTTGAAGCAGACATATATGTCTTCCTTCTGGCTTTGCCCTGTAGCCTTTTTCAAATCTTGACGAGGGATTCTGTGAACGCTTTTGCACTTCACACATGTAGCGATGGTCATCATGGCAGCCTCTGCCTCTGAGCCTTGATACAAAAGGCTTGGCACTTCCTGTCTATCTGGTCGAGGTGCTCCGCTAGCATCAGGCTGTTTGGGTGACATGGTCAAGGAACTGTGTCCACCATTCATTTGTGTTGCATATAACTGCTGTCCAATATCCTTCATCTTCTTTATCTGCATTTCTAAAAAGAGCTGACTGAAATTTGGAAAGATTTCACATGATACAATTCTCAGGAGGCATCCTTCAATACAGTTTGTGAGTGTGACTGGAGGAGGGGCTGCTGCTTGCTGGGTACACACTTATCTTTGTTGGATATACGGCCACAGGGGTGCAGGGTCACAAAATGTGATTGCTTTCAGTTTTCTGACATTCCCAGAAACACTAAAGGAAAACAAAATTATAAATCTTGATTAATATAAGAACTTATAAGGGTTTCGTTAAGCCATTACCCTGTTTTTTAATGGTTTTGAAAAACTCTCAACACACGAACTTGAATCTCTGTTACAGTAATACTTGACACAACGGAGCTGACAAACTGGCCTGAATGAAAACATTTCCACACTCAGCCCTCTAAAAATCATCACCTTAGTAGACCAATTATGCACATGGATATACCAGAACAAGGACACTACAGCGGCCACTCAGAATAGCCTTTGATCAGTAGGAATTATTTTTAAGGCCCAGTAAGCACATCCTAGCAATTTCACAGATGTATTTCTTATTCACAAACGTCTTATACAGAATATTGTCAGTCGGCTTTTGAGTATGTGAGTTATCAAGCTGTAGAGTTTCACCCGGCCTTCACATTTGTTTCTACACTATGGCTCACTCTCAGCATGGACACTTGGGGGGCATGAGAGTGAGTTGCCTGGGAGGGAGAGGCAGGGCCCAGGCTTGTTGAGGGGGACATGGCAGGAAGGTAGTGGCACCACCTCTTTATATCTCAGCATCCTGTACTGCTGTGGGGACCACAGTCTACTAGGTGTGAAACAATGGCAATAAATGCAAACAGCCTGGAGTGGGGCCGAAGAGGGGACAGACGTTTTCTAGAGCAAGTGAGTCCTCCAGTCCACACAGACTCATGTAACTTAGTGACAAATTTTTTTTGCAGTTTTTTTTTTTTTTTTGGCCGGGCCAGGTTTGAACCTGCCACCTCTGGTATATGGGGCCAGCACCCTACTCCTCTGAACCACAGGTACCGCCAAACAAATTTTTATATATTCATTAAAGACAGATTTTAAAAAACATAAACAACTAGGAGCCAAACAAAAACAATTCTAGTTTGGGATCCACCAAAGCCTATCATGACCTTTAAAAGGTCACTTATACCTTTTGAGCCTCAATTTTTTCACTTGGTGGTTAGCATGAGGGCCATTTGAGCAACCTTTCCCAGAGCTGCCAGGCGAGCCAATAGGGGACACTTGTGAGAGTCCCACGCCCTTCCCTGAGTGTAGGACAACAGGGGACACTTGTGAGAGTCCCTCGCCCTTCTCTGAGTGTAGGACAGCAGGGGAACACTTGTCAGAGTCCCATGTACTTCTCTAAGTGTAGGACAACAGGGGACACTTATGAGAGTCCCACACCCTTCTCTGAGTGTAGGACAACAGAGGACACTTGTGAGAGTCCCATGCCCTTCTCTGAGTGTAGGACAACAGGGGACACTTGTGAGAGTCCCACGCCCTTCTCTAAGTGTAGGACACACACAGAGGTGTCTGTCAGTGTTTGCAAGTCACTTGCGGCAATGGGACAGTAATGTCAAAGAGAACTGGCAACTGCCTCTGGCAAGGCACCGAGGGACCTGGAGAGACCAAGAGCCACACAGGGCGAGTGCGCACGTGATACTCAAGACATCCAGAAGATGGAGGCTCCCCGAGGGCTGTCTATCCCCTCAGTGCTCAAACACACACCTAGGCAAGGTACAGTCATTTTGGATAAAAACTGGCAAAAACATAAGCATGGGAAAGATAAGGGCTTTCACACTCTTCTGCGCTCTGTATAGACAGCAGGTAGAACTTCCAGAGAATTATTAGGAGAAGGTGACACACACCAGACTTCCCAGATGTGTAGAGACAAGTGAAGGGAGACCAAAATGGCTACCAAACTCCTGCTCACTCAGTGATCCCAAGCAGGCTCCCACCTGCATCTGCTTGTTCATCTGGTTTTGTAAAAAGGCTAGATTAGATCCTGAGCCCAGCCTGACCCTGCTGATCCTTGAAATCACAGACTATTGTCACCATGTTTCTGTTAGCACTCTCATCCACGAGGACCTGAAGACACTACAGGCCTGAAGGACACGAGGCCCAAGGAAGGAAATAAGGGGAAATGGCCCCATGGCTCTGGCCCGAAGAAGCCTCAGAACCACACCTAAAATGGACACTCCCAGGCCTTATCCCAAAGCTACTAAGGGAAGAGAGCTCTGTGGTTTGTAAACACACCCTAGGTAATCCTCATGAAAAGCCAGCCTTCAAAATCACCAGGTGAAGTTCCAGCAACATTCGAATCCTTAAAACATCTTCACCAACTGACCATGCCCTTACACGCTAGTATGGCTAATACTACCATGGGCAGGAAGCGCCTTCCCTCACAGGCAGCTATGTCCACAAGGTTCTCATTATAAACAATTTACCCATAAATGAAACTGAAAGTCAGCTTCCCTACAGCTTTCTTCTACTTTGACACTAAAGCTATAAAAAAAACAACTAATCTTTGTTGGCAGACAAGTTGTTAATCTGCACACCTCTCAGCCATTCTGCAGTCAGATGACAGGGTTTCAGTCCTTACTTCCAATTTGTTCAAAACATCTGCCTACATGTGGGGGGAAGGGGAGGGGGTCGGGAGAGGAAAAGAGGGGGTGGAGGGGAACTAACTTCACCTGCTGGCACAGCTTGCTTCCAGACTACTTCAATATACCCCCTTATATATTAACCATAAGGAATTCTCAAATAAATCATGGAATAGGAGTCCTCTATTTGAAGAATCACCCAGACCGGGATTCTACTGACAATTTTTCCCCCAAGTCTCCAAGATTCTTTAAAAGTCACAGAATTCAGATTTGTCATTTTCAAAGTTCCTTTAAAAACTGAAGGGTGTCATTCCTCTTAAAGCTGAAGACCTGAAACTCTAAGACAGACTGGATAGTAAGAGCACGTCCAAAGCAAGGAGCAGCCAGGTCTGTGACTGAGCAGAGTCCATGGAGAGTGGACCAAGTCAGCCAGAACGCTGGGGAAGGCACAGCCCTCTCAGAAGCCTCTGCAAAACCTCCTCAGCAACTACAGTGGATTAAGAATCTACAGAAAGAACTGCCCATAGCAAGCAGTAAGCTGTGATTAGCAAATACGGTTCACAAGGCAAGACAAGACATCTGGGCCATGACTGAGTTATGTCACTTGGGTTTGAAAATATCTTCTTGGCTTCTAAGCTATTCTCAATGCAAGTGACTTCACTCGTGAAAAAAGTGTGAGGTTTCTTCAAAACAAATGGGTAACGTTCTTTTTGGGCTCTGCAACTTGTGTGGCTATTGATGGGGAAAAGGTATCTCAGATGTTAACGCTTCAAGACAAGGCTATGGGCACGCAGAGAAAGGAAGACGGTGTGAAGTGGTGTTCACACACAGACACTCCTGAGTAACAGGCTCCCAGGCCAACGTTCTCTCCATAAAACTTCCTCCATGTGGTCCACATCCAAGCACAACCACCTATGAAACCAAGTCCTCTCGGCAAGTCACTGTCTAGGGGATGGATGGCCATGGATTACAAAAGACACTGTGGATAAAGGTGCACCTGGCCTGTGAAGGCACAATAGGCCACATCAACCTCAGGGCAGTGTCCACTTGTCTTCCAAACTTGAAGTGCTTATATCACAAAAGCCTCTGGTTTGCCCTCCTAAGACTAGAATCATAAACAAACATCCTTTCAGATAATTTAGGAGAACTCTCCAAAAACACAGATAACATTATTAACTGTATGGCACAATAAATAAGATGTCCATTTAATGTTAATTTGTTGTTTTCCAAAAATTGTCTAATAGCCCACATAGCGTTTCTTTAACAGAGTATCGACAGCAATAGCTGCAGATGCTTGCCAGGCCCCACAGGGAAGGGGCAGGTCACACATGCTCCCTGAACCGAGTCCTGTCTTCTCTCCATGGAAAGCCTAACTGAATTCACTGCTGGTGGGTTCTCTTTTCAATTTTGAGTTAACTGCCCTAATTTCTTATGGGGACAGAAGAAAAAAAAGTACTGAGTTTGGAAGAAACCAGGTCATGACATTAAGGACTATAAAAAACACAAACGAGGGAAACATCTGACTTCTAAATGCTGGAAACATCTCATGTTCAAAGAATTGGAAGAGAAATTAGTGGTAAAACAACGTTTAAAGCCAGAGATTCTGCAGTCAGATGATAGGGTTTAAAACTTTCTAGGTGTGTGACCCGGGAGGCAAACTGTTTGATCACTCACCTGTAAAATGAAACAATAACAGTACCCATCCCAGTTAGCTTGAGCTTAAATGGGAGAATGTAAGTAAAAGTGCTTTTTCGATAAGATACAGACATACCATAAATTATTAAGATTATTTTCCATTTGTTCATAAATCATCATCAATCACATAAATAGTGAGAGGAGCTAAAAGACAGGCTGCTCGGCTGACAACTACTCCTTCTTGAGCGCCTACTAAATGCCACATGAGATTATCATCTCCATCACGTTTGTCTGGTTGTATAACCTAAAGGATAATCTACCTCTGGGCAAACTTACTCACTTAGCTTTCATGACAAACAGGCTTACAGCTGCTCATAATAACCACAGAGGAGGCTCCAACTACAAGGGCACTCACTGTGGTTTAAGTTTACATATAAATTCGTTCCTGAACTGCCTTTTCCTCACTCACTTCTCCCAAAGCTCAGCCAAATCGTGACACGGTCCGGTGGTAAACAACTGTATTTCCATGCTAGATGTTAATGTAAAAAAAAAGGCAGATGGCTGTCCAGCCACATCCCGTGTGCAGTGACCACCCAGCACGGGAGCACCACTCACACTTTGCTGATGAGAGGAGCCCCACAGGCTCAGCGTGAGGCCGCCCACTCATCCTTTTTGGACTGAGAACCAACTTAAGCAGCTCTTTTCAGAAATTCTGATGTAGAAATCCCCCTACCACATCCATTGTGGGGGCAAGGATGCAGCCGCTGCACCCATGAGGAGCAAAGGGAATAGTGGTGGAAAGTTTAAACTTCAAACTTTGAACCCTTATTTGCAGGCTCCTTAGGCAAGGGATTTTTCTCTGTGTACTGCTTAGCAAGGAAGCAAGCTTTACTATCATCAAACTTAAAAGGGTGATTCGGAGAACCTAGATAATGTAGCCCACTAGCAAAGCCACTGACATTACACCACCCTTCCTTCTGTCTCTTTAGCCATAGCAAAAGTTTGTCTATCTTTTCCAAGTAACCAAAAAATTAAAACAATTTTACTCCAAAGTTCCCAGTAGCACATAGGCATTCAGGGGAAATAAATCAACATAGATGTGCACACTGCAGATATTTCCCTGTAGGGTGATAGGAAAAACTGCTGCCTCCTAAGAGCCTCTGCAGACCTTGGGAACGAATCCAATCTGAACTGAGTGGGTAAACAGGTGTAAACAGGGAAGAACATCAATTAAGCATTATCATCTTTATTTCAAACTACCTTGCACTTAGAAGTGAACGCAGTGCAAACTGCCATGGAGATGTCAAAAAAACACTTCCGAGTGTTGCTGACAACACACCACCTCAGGAATCCTAGGTTTCTTTCTGAAAACAAGTGAACTGCTTGGACAACAGATTGGGGCAAGACGTCCACAGTCAACAGTCCCCATCTGATCCCTCTGCTTTCCGGGTGAAAGCAGCTCAGTGTGTGAGAGTGGAAAGACTAAATGACCTTGGGATATCAAGAACAAGGGTTAAAAACCTAGGTCTGAGTGTGAATTTTCTCACTTACAAAATGAGAATACTAGTGCCTAACTCACAAAGCTCACGGGTGACAAACACGGAAATGGCACATGCAGGTGGTAGGTAACTTCATGTGTGGTGAAGAACAGATGTTTGGTCAGGATATAAGTCAGCGCATTTCTCTGAAACTTCTTCACACAGAGAAGCGTTCAGTCATGCCCAGAGAAAAACTGGTAAACTTATGAAAAGGATGTCACGGGGAAAGGCCTACAGTAACAGGAGCTGAGTAGTGGGCAGGAGGGGAGGGTGCTGGCGCCTACACCCTGTCTACAGGGACTTCTTTGGGGAGTGACTTGACAACACAACTTGAGCACGTCAACCGAGTCCATGTCAAACAAAAGATTTTATAGGCTTTAACAGTTTTAAGAGAAAATCTTCCAAAAGAAAGACTATGACCAGTGCTAGAATCTTAAATGCCTAAAACTTAAAGTGTCTTATGTGAAAAAAAAGTTAAACAGCAAATATGCTTGTTAGTATTAAAAATATACATAACTACGTGTATGACGAAAAGGCAGTAATGCATATGTTGCTACAACAGTCTATGTCAAGAAACACAGCAAGTGGCCTCAGGTCTATGCTTTACTCCCTCCTTTTATCTATCTGCCTTAAGGAAAACCCAAATATTACAGAAGAAATGGATTAAGAGTTTGATAAAAAGTATAATCAAAAACAGAAGAAATGTCCTTTACTAGACCAATGGTTCTTAACTTTGGCTGCATTAGGTCAACTAGTTATCTGCTTAAGATAGTAAACTTATTTAAAAAAAAAAACAAATTTTTTTTTTTTTTGAGACAAGAGTCTCTTCTTGGTAGAGTGCTGTGGGATCATAGCTCACGGCAACCTCAAACTCTTGGGCTT
Organism: Galagoides demidoff; assembly: GCA_963574575.1. NCBI lineage: Eukaryota > Metazoa > Chordata > Mammalia > Primates > Galagidae > Galagoides > Galagoides demidoff. The sequence goes on along the minus strand of CAUYQV010034872.1, from coordinate 17,256 downwards.
ATGTGGTTCTCTTGCCTCAGACTCCCAAGTAGCTGAGGGAGTCCAATCTAATTCTATACACTGGAATTATCTTGCAGCTTTAAAAATGATAATACCTGGCCTCCATCACCCAAAGACTCCAGTTAAATTGGGGAGGTTATGGGGGAGGGGGGGAATAAAAGCTTCCCAAGTGATTCTAATAGGCTGATTATTACCCAACATTCAGGTGCATGTAGGAACAGCCAGCATGTCAATATCCCTGTATAATACTTCATAGAACTAACCTACTTCTGGGTGCTTGTAGGCAGGACAAGGCCATCCTGCCTGTAATGCATACAATGGCAGTTATGTACTCTGTAGATTCTTAGAAACGTGAATTTCCCTGGCACAGTGCTGGGCACTGGGTACGATGACACCAACCAGAACTGTCTTACTCTACCTGCCAGGGCAGCCATCTTTAAGGCATGTAACAAGAGATGGAGACAAAGGAGCAGGTGGTTTCAGTGAGGTGGGAGAATCTCTACCAACTCTACCGGGATCTGATGAGAGTGCTCTCCTGGTCAATCCTGGGGCACCTTGGCCCTAGTCAGGGGTTGGGGGGAGGGCCTGCACAAGCAGGTACACATGTTACCTTGATCAGCCTTTAGCTATCCGCTTCTTCCAAGATAACGGGCCTGGAGAAGTTACACAGCTTTTCTAAGGCCACAGTGTTCGTTGGTGAAGAGCAGCAGCATTCACTCTAAATTCTTTGTTTCCTGCTACCCTGCTGTGTGAGCTGAAGTGACAGTAAGGATCTGCTGCCACTCAATCGCTGTTCTATTTCCTGCCTGGAGCTGTGGAGCTGCAGATATAAAACAAAAACGTGACAAGTCCCACTAGCTCTTCCTTCCTTTCCGGGCCTTCTCTTCTCAGGCGCCAAATGCCATGGATTTCCCAACTTTGGGCCCGGGTCGGCTTCTTCCCTCAGCTCTCTGGGTGGCAGCAGGTGCTGCACACAGGCCTGCAACAGAAGCCAGACACCTGGGTGTGAGTCCTGCCCTGGTAGAGTCTCGGTTTCTCAGGGTATGTTCAAAGTAAGGGCAATGAGCCCCAGAAGTGCCAGGGAGCCTTAAAACAAAAACAAAACGGACTCCCAGGACGCACAGGACCTGATGAATCAGATCACCCTTTTCCTGGGATGTAGTTTAACATTTTTCCCAGGCGACCCCAGTGCCTCCCACCTCCCAGCCCACAGTGAGATGCATCTGGATGGGTCTCTCACTGCCTTCCTCTGAGGAAGAATCCTGAAAACTGCAGTTGGCTGGGTTTACATAACAAAGAAAATGCAGAAAACAGGCAGTTTGAGAAAAATCAAGGCTGGGAAAACTCTTGCTGCACAATCTTGTTTACCATAATCAACAGACAAGGGGTTGGCCAAGGAAGACACTTAAAATGTTTATTGGTTGAAAGAGTGAAGGAAAGAAATGGCAGCCTTCATAGTGACAATAAAGACACCGTTCTTTGTTGCACAAAAACTGGCCCAAATCCCCTTACTTAAAGTCAAACAGACCTGGGGAGACTGAAGTGTTTTCTTTTTTTAAATTGCCATTTTGCCTTTCTCGAATCTTCTTAACTTTGGCAAAACACATCAGGGAGGAGTCCCAATAAATAAAGTAAAGCTCTCACTCCCCTTTGTCTGTGGTTTCTGAGCTGCACTTGCAATGGATGTTATCAGCATAACAAAACTGGATGCACACAAAAGTGGTATTTTCAAAGGCTGTATTTAATCCAAGATAACATTTTTTTCTTTTTAAAAAATACATCCTAGGTTAAAGGTATCATTATCATACAATTTAAAACACCACACACTCTACTTGTATACGATTTAAGAACTCTGGTATACAACTCTGGCAATATTTTCTGAATCCTTGGCTGGTATCTTCAATTATGAACACACGTTAGCAGTGGTTCTCAACCTTCCTAATGCAGCAACCCTTGAATACAGTTCCTGTGGGTCTTGACCCACAGGTTGAGAATCCCTGCATTACAGGCTGTGTTGAACTTTGCATATGTGACTCAGAGAAAGATAAGAGATTACATTCCCATGCTCTTCTACAGGATTGCAGTGCAAAGATTCTGGAGACCAAAGTTTGTGTTAACTCTTGGTGATTTCTGACAGCATGCTACCTTTCAGCTGCGTAGATTTCTACTTTTAAACAGGATATCGTGCTCCCTATTCCACTTTATTAATTTTTTAATATTACGTTGATAAATCATTCATTATCCTAGTTTTTAAAATCAGGGGTATTTTTTAAAGGGACACATTAAATGCCCAACTTCCCTATAAAGACGAGATGTTTTCTCCTATTCTCTCTACTGGCTTTCCCTTTCCACTTAAGAGGCTTTCATTTCTTTGAACCCTACATAGTTTTCTGGCCCTCCAACAGCCCCAAACTCCAAAGGCAACTAGATAAAAAGGGCAGGCTGGGATAGGGAGGTCCCACAGAGGATGACATCAGTACCCGGACAATTCAAGCCGTCTCCATCCATCCTCCGCTCCCTCCTCCCCCCACCCCCCGCAGATGCCCAGGTCCTCAAAGGAAGAGCCCATCGCTGGTCACACTCGCGCGCTCTGAGGAAAGACAATGCCAGCCTGGTTCTCAAGTTTATTGTGGGCATGCTCCCGCCGACGGCGCCCGCTATCTAGGCGGGTGCTTGGCCAACGGCGGGGCGTGGGGACACCGACCTTGCGTCGCTGTCTCCCGGGGACGTCCGGGAACTGCATCCAATTGCAGAAAACCAAAGACCGTCCACGCTTGGCTGCGAGGCCCGCAGGCGGCTTTAAAAATGGCCTCCCCACGCCACTTCCTGCTCGGGCCGACGGTAGCGGCCCTCGGGGCCCGGGCAGCGTTTGAGGCGCGGGGGGTGGGAGCAGGCCCGGCTCCGCGCCCCGAGCCCCCGAGCGCGCGTCGGGCGAGGCCGCGGGTTAGCGGCGGCACAAAGGCCGGCCGGGGGCGCGGGGCGGCCCCGGGCTCGGCCCGCGACTTCGCCCCGCAGCCCCCCAGCCCCGGCGGAAGCCCGCGGCCGGCCCCCCCGGGACGCCCGCCACGACGCCGGCCTGCAGCCCGGGCACGCGGGGCCGCGGCCTCGCCCCCCGGCCCGGCACCGTCAGGCCCCGCCGCCGCCGCCCCGAGCCCGCTAGATGCTCCCGGCGCTTCGACCCGGCGCGCGGGCCCAACGCCCTCGGCCTCCCGGTACGCCACTCACCGCCGCCCGGTCCCGGAGCCAGGTCCCGGCGAAGGGGCGTCTACACCGCCGCCGCCGCCACCGCCGCCGCGCCCGCTGTAGGTCCCTACCCGGGGGGCGGAGCCCGGCCGGCGCTGCGCGTGCGCACTGAGCGCGGCGGTGCAGCTGGAGCTGGGCCGGCGCCTGAGGTCTCTAAGGCGGTGCCGGCCCCCGCCAGGCTTCTGCTGGGCGGAGGGTGGGGGGACACCAAGCCAGGCCTCTCGGCTGGAGCGCGCCGGGCTCCACCCGCGCGATCTCACCGCATTCTGCGATGTCCGCCCTCGGCCAGCTGCGCTTGGACACCCCTTGCGGAGGAGGAGCGGCCGTGCAGCTGACCTCTAGCCTGGCCTGGCCAAGCCGGCAGTCCCGCCGCGGGTGAGCGAAACGAGAGCGCCTCGATGCAGGAGATGGCCTGGAGCCTAGGGTTCTAATCCCCACTCTGCCAAATGACTCCTTTACAACCTGGCCGCCGAACTTTGGGCGAGGAAGTCCCTTGACCTCCTCGACTCAGAGCTGTCACTTCTACAGGTGGGGACAGCACGCCTGGGGCCACATCAAAGATGTGTGAGGGTCAGATGAGACAAAGACTGTGGGAGAGCCTGGAGATGCTGTGAGGTCCTTTAATGCCGTCGTGGTTTTTTGTTCTTATTGTTTCCAGCCCCCTCTCCCCCCAACTCCAGTACTGTTCCGGGGAAACTAGCACCCCACCACGTACAGGACCACCTTCGATCTTCTGGAAGGAAGACACATGTAGAATAGGTCCTCCCTGAGGAAAGGAGGAGGCCATATTGCCAGGGCGCCATCCTTAGAGATTCAGATGCTGCTCCTTAACAATATAAATCTGTTCCCCAGCACTGTCACCGGGAAATGCATTTTCTTCAGGATTAACAGCCAAAAGTTTATTTCAAAGCTCTGGAACCAGATTGTACACATCTCATTTCTAGACCCTCCATGTGGAAGGGGCGAGGCTGGTTTCCAGCACCTTCTGGTTGGCTGCTGGAGGTTAGCATGCACGGACAGTGGCCAGTGAGCCGCACTTCTGCACGCAGAGGAGTTCAGGAAGACGGTGTTGGCCACCACCACTGAAATGCCAGGAGCTGGGCCAAGGGACGTCAGCCCAGACACCGGTCTGCTGTGCGTCTTCCTCTTGGTAGGGGAGTGGCTGGGCGCCTGGTTTTCTATCTCCTAGGGCTTGGAGAAGCCCCTGGACCTTGCCTCAGAAAAACGCATTTATGTGCAGCGTTCATATCGGAGAGAGTACGCCAGAGAGTTCAAAATCTCCCACAAGAGTAGGGCAGGGTTGGGATGGGCATTGGGAATCTAATCTGGCCACTGTCTGAAAATCTCTAGTGGCAAAAGGAGCCAAATCACAAAAAACTGTTAATTATAAATATTGGAAAATCCAAAGTCTTGTTATTAGAGAATGTTTTCCTAAATTTTAGTCCAAATTGTTGCCTCTTCCCGTAACTTCCACTCATGCATCACAGTTCTGATCACTTAATTCACATAGAATTAATGAAAGGGTTCCTCTGGGTTTCCTGGAACTTTCTTTGGAGTTAAAGCAGGTTATAAATCCCAGTTCAGGCAGGTAGAAGCACTGAGCAAGAGAAGTCAAGTCAAGACCTAGCACAGTCGCTGGCCCATAGGAAGGGTCCAATTATGTTACTCTCATATTTTTCAGGAGCCCAAATCCAGTGAGACAAAATGCTTTGTGGAAGGTCTGGAAATGGGATGTGTACCACTTGGAAAAAGCTGAGCAGGGATAGAAACCACTTCTGCAGAAACCTTTAAGGTTAGAGTGTTGTCCCCAAGAGTCTTTTGATGCAGGGAATGTTCACCCAGAAACGTAAACCACTGCTGGCTTCTTCCACTTGAAGGCAGCTCCTCACATCTTCCTACCCTCCAGCTTAGTTTGCTGAAATTGTGTGCGTCTGTGTGTGTTCTGTGGATCACCTCCATTAAGGGCTGAATTATGTTTTCTAGAAAGATATGTTGAAGTCTTAACCCACCCCCCCTTCCTTTACCTGTGAATAGGTAAAGGACCTTACTTGGAAATAGGGTCTTTCGAGATGTAATTCAGGTGATGTCATTAGGGGAGGGCGTTATTTAATGTAACCAGTGTCCTTGTAAGAAGAGAAGCGAAGACAAGATACGGAGAAGGCCCCACGGGAAAAGGCAGGAAGTGAGTTATGCAGCCACAGGCCAAGCTGCTTAAGCAAGGGAAAGGCAAGAAAGGGTCCTCCCCTAGAGGTTTCAGAGGGAGCTTGGTCCTGTTAACACGTGATTTTATACTTCTACCCTCTAGCTCTGTGAGACAATTTGTTTTTGTTTGTTCCAGCACCCTAAGTACCTAATAAGACCTCCCAGTGATGACTACTTGAGATGTAGGTCAAAGAGGGAGATTGGAATCATTTAGTATGAGAGTTGTTAGCCAAGGTTCATTTATTTGAAACACTGAGTGAGGAACAAAAAAAGACTCAGCCCTCAAGGAGCATTGACGTGGTTGAGGGTTCTAGACCACAAACCTCCACAAGCTCAGGAAAGGGGACTTTGAAGATGAGCCCTGAGCTGTAGTAGGAACCTGCCACAGGAGGACGGAAGAGGGCATTCTACAGAGGGCACAGCAGGTCCCAAGCTGGGTACCAGTTGGGCACATTTGAGGAAGTGAAGGAAGGGCAGTGTGGGTTTAGATCATCCTAGTCACTTATAAACTGTGTGATGGCGGCGAGTCCTTTTCTGAATTCTGGCAGGGAGGAGTGTGTGGCTCAGAGCAAGGCCTCTGGAGCCATCTGTGACTGATCGACCATCGTTTCTCTTGCTTTGTATTCTTTTCCACACTGCATTGTCCAGTTTTATTTTCTCCCTGGCCTCTAGCACTCCCCAATATTAATTATATTACTTGATTAAAATATCATCATTCCTTGGAAAAGGGCCAGGCCTCTAACACTCAGGCCAGCAACTTTGGGCTAGTGTTGGGGAGAACAGGCTTGCCCATCTCATGCCCTTCACGATTTTATGCATAAATAGTAAGTACATCCAAGAAAATGTTTTTTTTTCTTTTCTTTTAAAACATTTCAGAACTTTCCATTAACTTCTTTGAGCCTTCATTTGCTCATCTTTGAGCCTTAGTGAAAGAGGGATGAAGGCCTCCCAAGTACTGACAGCCCTGATATCAACCTGAGCTCTCTCCGCGGTCCTGGGGCGGAGGCTGAAGAGTCCGAATCCGATCTCATTCACAACCCTTCTCTCCCAGCTGTGTGATCCATGCCAGTTACTGCCAGTCTCTGAAACAGTTTTCTCAACTGTGAAACTAGAGTAACTGGAGCAACCTTTTGCAGAGGTTGTCATGTGCCGGAGCGTGGCTGAAGCCAGGACCACGTCCCAGACGCCCTTTCCAGCCCAGCGGCACTGCGGGCATCTCTGCCCTCCCGGCAGAGCGCTCCCAGCCCCGCTCCCCCAGGGGCCATGGGACGCGTGGCTGGGCAGGAGGGAGCAGGAGCGGCGCACTGGGCATGCGCAGCTGCTGGACGCCGGGGAGGCAGTGGGCCGCGCTGCAGTACTGCCGGAGGTCCCTGGCGTCGCTGCGCGCAGGCGCGGTCGGCTCGGCGCGAGTAGAGCTCTACCCGGCGCGCCCGGCGCCGGCGGCTGCTGCCCTGGGCGCCTTTAGCCCGCCGCTGCGTCCCCGCCTACCCAGCGTCTTCGGGAACTGGGGACGTGCAGCTTCGCTCTCCTTTCGCTGGTACTTGGTGAGGCCTCCCGCAGCCGACCCAGGCCAGCGCGGGATCGTTCGCGGGATGTCGCCCGCCCATATTATCTGCCCGACAGGTCCACGCGCGTGGCTGCCTCCGGGCTCTGGGTCTCGCCGGGGCTCGCGCCATGTGGATTTTGCTCGTCAAGGAACCCTCGGCAGTTTGCAGGGTGCCCGGCACAGAACGGGCCCAGCTCGGCCTAGATTAGGGTTGTGCGAAGCGCGCAGGGCTCGGGGCCGCCCCCCCATCGCTTCCCGAGGGGACAGAGAGAGAAAGGGAGAGGGCGCCTTTCTTGCCATCTGGCCCGGCTGCGGAGTCAGAGCGTGGGATCGGGACACTGGATGGAGGAACTCGGGTGGGCTGTGGTCGAACTCAGCGAGAGGTCGCCTGTGACTAGGACTGCGTAGGCGTCTGTAGGGTCGAAAAGTGTAGGCATGGAGAAAAACCTCGTCCTTCACCGTCGGTAGATGTAGGCTGCTCCTGGCTCATCCACCTGCGTCCGCTCGCCTCTTATTCATCCTGCCACGTCCAAGAGTGGTCCTTCCACCAAGCAGACTTAATGCTTTTATTCCCCTGCTCTGGTGTCCTGCAGGAGCCTTCGGTCCTGCCAGATGACCTGCTTGGCCGGCCATCTCTTCCCTTCCCCTCCCAGCTCCCCTCTGCACCTCGGATGCGCGCACTTCTCCTGCAGAGAGACCCTTGCTCGCCTCCCTGTGCCTGGGATGTCTGTCTTCCTCGTCTCAACTCAAAACTCAGCCTTCACAGAGGCCTCTCTAACTATTTCACTTCTTCACATTCCCATGTTTTCAGTTCTTCAAAATAAACTGAAATTGTTGTTTATTTACTTAGGTCTTTTTATTCTCTTCCACTATGATGTAAGCTATTTTCTGTCGTGTTTACCCTTTATTTCCAGTACCTAAGGCAGGGGGCCTGGCAGTTAATAGGCACCCATGACAGTTGAGTTACTAATTTGAGAAAAATCGGTCATCTGAGTCACCAGAGCATGAAGGCAGACTTGGAATCGCAGGGTTTGAATATTAACATTTAACCATTCATTCATTCTTCCTCTCTGAATTTTGCCATTTGAGAAAATTATGGGTATAATATCTGACTCATAAGGCGGCTATGAGGATGAGATGAGTTAACTTTTACAGAAGACTTAAGGATGCTCAGACTGAGAGCCGTGTATGATTTAGCTATTGAATCAGTTAGAATGGCTTAAAAAGAAAGTTTATTTTCACTTACCCTGTCACAGGTTGGTTGAGGACTCAGCTCTGTGCTGTCTTCATTGCAGAAACCAGGCTGGCACGATGTGTTGCCAGTTTGCCAAGGCAGACGGGAGAAAAGCTTGGTTTAATTGATCATTGACTTAAAATTTCCAACTAGAAGAGGCAAGTAACTTTCACATTTAAAAGGTCAAAGCAAGTCACACGACCACACCCAACTACAGAGGATAGTGGACTGTGGTCCTACCAGGTGCCTTGGCTAACTGGAAACATTTTCTAGACAATAACGGCTGTTATTGTTATTTATTCTTGATAAATAGGCCTAGCGGGCCTAGGCTAAGACAGAAAGGTGTCAGGTCGAGGCTATAATGTAAAAATACCAGTTAACTCCTGGCAAATTTCTGGACTGCAAGCTTTCCAAAAAAAAAAAAAAAAAAGTCTAGTTCACTCCCAAGATAGATGGAAAAGTACTAATTAATGTCTTGCTTCTAGTTCACTCCAAATTTCTTGCTTGGGTGACTCCCTGGGAAACAGACTGGGAGGTACCAACTATTCCCGGACTGACTTTTAAACAATACCAGGTGGGGAAAGCACTGAAACTAAGATGTATGGGGGGAAAGTATTGAAAATAAGATGTATGGGAGGAAAATATTAAACCAAAAATGTATGACGTATAACTAACAACAAAATTCTGCTTCTGTACAATGCTTGCTACCCTACCCAGATACACCTGGACAGCCTACGTGCCAACCAGGATGCAGACCAAGCCTCAAAACCCGACCCCTTACGCACTCAAGGCTGTTCTCAGTATCCCATGTTGGGACACTGAGGCAGTCGCCAGCTGACTCTTCAATAAAGGACTCATCTGTTTATTAGCTGTTTACTCAGCTAGCGAATGGTGTGGTCTTTGGGAATTCCTGGGCACAACAAAGTCCTTTTTCTAGTATTCTGGGAGGTTCATAAACATCAGGAATGACAAAGCTGTGGGGAGGGTGAGCTTACAGAAATAGTCAGCATGGATTTCCCCCCTATATTCTTGGATATAGCCCAACACTCTGCCTTGTGATGATGAGATAAGCGTATCAGAACCAGGCACTCACCTGGTGTGCTGCTTACTCAGCTGAACATCACTCCCTCTCGTGATCAAGAGCTCTGTGGAGTTTTGAACACTTTAATTATGTATTATTTGGCGAAATTCCACAATGACCAACAGACAAAACAAGAAGGCAAAGAGAAAGCAGATGTTGAAATGCAAGAAAATGGGAGTTAAAGAGTGTAATTTTTCAGCATTTTGAAGCCTCAGGATGAACTTTTCTACCTACCTGACTTGCAGGTATATGATCCAGATTCACATGTAGTATATGAAAGTTCCTCAAGTAGGCTGGGCACAGTGGCTCACGCCTGCAATCCTAGCACTCTGGGAGGCTGAGGTGGGTGGATTGCCCTGAGCTCACAGGTTGGAGAACAGCCTGAGCCAGAGTGAGACCCTGTCTCTAAAAATACAACCAGGTGTTGAGGCCGGCGCCTGTAGTCCCAGGGTGGGGGAGGCTGAGGCAAGAGACTAGCTTGAGCTCAGGAGTTTGAGGTTGCTGTGAGCTGTGACACCATTGCACTCTATGGAGGGTGACAAAGTGAGAGTCTATCTCAAAAAAAAAAAAAAAAAGATTCCTGAATTGGAACATATTAAAAAAGAAAATTATACTGAATATTATGATTTTATCTAATTTGGCCTTATGTTTACTAGAAATAAAGACTGTCTACATCAGGAATATGTTATTCACAGAGAAGTGCTTGCAAATATCAATGTGAATTTCTTTCTTATCATTTGGAAATAAAAACCACAAGTTATAGATAAGAAAATCAGTTAATTTTTTGTGGAAAAATACAGAGTTCCAAATATCCAATCTTGAAAACAGTGCATTTTCAGTATGGCATAGTATAATTTGCATTTTGATTTCTATTTTATACAAATTTTGTTCTCATACCAAAACTTAATCTTTTTTTGTAAATATAATGAATTACATAGTATTTTATTGTTCTTTGGGAGACATTTATTTTCACATATGCGTAAAGTATTGAAAAATGATTTTTTTTCAACGTCATACATGCATAGAGTTAATAAATTAAGTGGAAGACAGCAGAGTAGGCGGATATGACTCTGGGAGCTTTTAATTCACTTTGCTTTTTCATCTTCAACTGTGTGGCAGGGGGTTCAGTTACATATGACTGTATCACATGTGTGCAATGTTCTGTTTTTCAATTTGGGCAATTCTCTGTTCTGCTCAGACAGACAAGGAATTGCTTCTTTGATATGAATCATCATTCTGGTTCCATGGAACTATCGTGTACAATTACTTTTCTCCTTGTTTATCTTTCTGTTGCTCTTTCAAGTTGAAGTGATGTAGTAACACTTTAGCTTCTTTTTTCCACTGTGGAGACAGCATTTCTTGCTGCTGGCTTGGTGAGATAAAGGTGAAGACACCGCAGGGCCCTTCCTTCAGGCTTCTGTCCCCTCTGTCTCTTGCCTGCACAGGCTCTCCTGCAGTTTCTAAGTTGGACACGTATCTTCTGCCCTGTGCATGTATGGGGATCTTAAAACTGGAAGTCAAAGTAGTCACCTTATTGTGATTATAAACTTATAAGGCTACTTTTTATTGTGGAGGTTCTGAATTTCATGTTGTTTTCTGTTTACAGTTTCTTTTTCAATACTGAAAAGAAATATATTTTTATTTTTTTTTATTTTAAACCTGCACAATGTCTCTATTCAATGGGGTGTTTTTATTTATTTTATTTATTATTATCATTATTCTTTGCAGTTTTTAGCCGGGGCTGGGTTTGAATCTGCCACCTCCAGCATATGGGGCCGGTGCCCTACTCCTTTGAGCCCCAGGCGCTGCCCACAATGGGGTGTTTTAAAAAGTTCCCCTTGTCTTCTCCCAAGTGTCCTTACCACCCCGAGCTGCTCCTTCTTCCAGCTCTCATCTGCGCTGATCCCTACCGATGATTTTGTTTTTCGCCTTTTCTCTTTCCTGTATTAAATCCCTGGTCTGGTCTGGCTCCCTTTGTGTGGTTTACTTACTTTTTTTTTTTTTTTTTTTGGTGCCAGAGAATAGCTCAGATAACTTACTAAGAAAGAGTATTATTGAAGATAAGTTTTTTTTCTGAGGCTTTACAGGGCCCTCACATTTGGCCACTGTGTTATTCTAGGTTGAAAATAGGATTTCTTCAAACCTTTGGACGTATAACTCTTGTTGTCTTCTCTGATTGGTGCGAATGATTCTGATGCCAGTGACCCTCGCCTTTATATAAGTAAACTATAATGTTACTTCTTCCCTCTGGCAGTTTTGGGTTTTTCTCTTTATCATTTGTGATGCTGTATCTAGATGTGAATATATATATTTATATTTAAATATTATATATTTATTGCAGTGAATATAACCTTTCAATCTAGAGACTTTCAATTCTGGAATTTGTGTTTGGTGACTTTGTTTGATTCTTGTTTTTCTTACACTATCTGATTTTTATCATCCTTGTCATCATCTTTATAATATTATTCAGCACTGTGGGAGGCTGAGGCAGGTGGATTGCCTGAGCTCAGAGCCATACCCTGTCTCTAAAATTAGCCGGGCGTTGTGGCAGGTGCCTGTAGTCCCAGCTACTCGGGAGGCTGAGGCAAGAGAATTGTTTGAGCTGAAGAGTTTGAGGTTGCTGTGAGCTGTGATGCCACAGCACTGTACTAAGGGCAAAAAAGTGAGACTCTGTTTAAAAAAATATGATAATATGTTATTATTCAGACAGTGGAACTTCTGGACTGATCTACATCACTCAAACTCTGCTCATATTTTTTATCTTTTTTTCTTATTGACTTTATCTTCCAAGATCTGTACAATTTCCAAGACTATTTCATTGTCTTCTGGTTATGCCCTTTCTACAGAATCTTGCACATTCCAAACACAACACATTTTCTACTTTCTCTGAGGATTCTACTTAGACTTTTCCCTACGAGTTTCTTTCTTTCATCTGGAGTCATCTGCTCTCCGGCTTTCACAGGGGAGGTTTTCCTCATGTGCTTAGTGAACCTTGCTTGTCTTCTGCGTGTGACAGCCAGGCAGTCACAAGCTCCTGGTGAGAGCAGGGTGGGCAGCCGGGCCTGGTGACTGGCAGGCTTTGCTGTGGGCTGATTGAGTGGGAGGCTTTATTTATGACAGGAGATCCCCATGTCAGCACGCCGATTTCTTTCCTCTTGGGCCATTTCATTTCCTTTTAGATCATGAGGTATTTTAAAATATCATCAGAGTATTTAACAAACAACCGCATATTTTTTGCTCAGCTTTAGAGAATTCCAATGACTGAGCTATTGGCTTCCTATCTTCTCCTCTTTTCAAAAACGAAGTGCACACATTCAAGATCCTTCTAAAGCCGCCTCTGTCCTTCTCTCTGTTTTCCTCCTTCTCTCCCTAGCGAAAAATAAACTGAATTCTGAGATGATCATTTTGATGAGTAGTTGTGCACTTTTGCCGTATTATGTATATCGTTCAATAATAGTTCTGTTTTATATTTAGTGTCCAACTTTACTTACATGTATGTCACCCCTGACGACATATATAATATCATGCAAGGCATAATTGTATCGACGTATATATAATTGTAATGCGTGGATATTCTGCAACCTGTTTTGACTCAATATCATAATTTTAACATATGTGTCCTGAAAATTCACTGAAATGGTAGTTTTAACAGTTCTTTTTGTGGCATCTTTAGAGTTTTCTACATATAAGATCACATGGTCTGCAAACAGAGGTAATTTTGTTTCTCCCTTCCCAATGTGGATGCTTTTTTCCCACGCCTAATTACTGAGGCCAGGACTTCCCGTGCTAGACTGAACGATGTCAGTGGTGAGAGTGGGCATCCCTGTCTTGTTCCTGCGTGAGAGGAAAATCTTTCCGTCTTTCCCAGTTGAGTGTATTAGTCGTAGGCTTTTCATAAATGGCTTTTTAACGTTTTGAGGTGGGTTCCTTCTACCCCTAGTCTGTTGAGTGTTTTTATTATGAAATTATGCTGAATTTTGTCAAATACTTTTTTTGTATCAGTTGAGATAAGCATGTGGTTTGTAGCCGTCATCTGTTAGATTAATTGATTTTCATATGTTGAACATTCCTTGCATTCTAATCATGAATCCTGGTTGGTTGTGGCGTATAATCCTTTCAATGTGCCGTTGAATTCATTCTGCTAGGAGTTTGCTGAGAATTTCTGCACTGATGTCCATTAGGGATGTTGGGCGGTAGTTCTCTCATGCCTTTAGTTTGGCTGTCAGGATAGTGCTGGCCTCAGAGAAGGCCAACAGCAGCTGCAAAATACTAACAAAAATAGCTGTTACAGCTATTAGAGTATTCCCACCTCTTCAATTCTTTGTTAGAGTTGAAGAAGGATTAGTGTTCATTTTTCTTTAAACGTTTGGTATAGACCTCCCCTGTGAAAACATCTGGTCCTGGGCTTTTCTTTCTTGAGAGGTTTTTCATTAGTTCTTTAATTTCCAAAGTAGTTGCAGGTCTATTCAGATTTTTTATTTCTTCATGATCTGGTGTTGTGTGCTCCTAGTAATTTATCCATTTCCCTTGATTTATTTAAGCTGTTGTCATAAAATTGTTTATAGTGGTTTCTCATAATCCTCGTTTCCTAGTGATGAGGTCTTGCTATGCGGACTCTTCCTGGGTTCAAGCAGCCCTTCCACCTGATCCTCCAGAGTGGCTGGGGCTACAGACTGTGAATGAAGCCACTGGCCTGCTTAATCCTTTTATTTCTGTGGCATCAGCTTAACAGCCCTTCTTTTATTTCTAATTTGAATTGTGTAAGACGTTTCTCTCTCTCTCTCTCTCTCTCTCTCTCTCTCTCGCTCTCTTTTTTTTTGTTAGTTAAGAGTTTGCTAACTTCATTAATCTTTTAAAAAATAAATCCTGAATTTATGGTCTTGTTGATTTTTTCCTGTTGTTTTTCTAGCCTCTCTTTCGTTTATCTCTGATCTAATCTTTATTATGTCCTTTCTTCTGATAGCTTTTGGCTTTGCTTGTTCTTCTTTTTCTAGTTCCTCAAGGTGTAAAGTTAGGTTGTTGGCTGGAGATCTTCCTCCTTTACAGAGAGCCCCCCCATACCCTCCCTTAGTAATTAGCTTCTCTGCTGCCTTCCAGCTTTGGTATGTGGTGGGTCTTTTTTTCATTTGTCTCCAGATCAGTTTTTTTTTCACATTCCTTTGTAATTTCTCCTTTGGCCCACTGGTTGGTTAATAATGAGTAGTTCAATTTCCACGTATTTGTGGATTTTCTTGTTTTCCCATTGCTACCGATTTCTAGTTTTATTCCAAATCTTTAATCTGTCCCTGTGAGGTGAGTGAAAGGTGTGGTGTAACAGCTATTTTCATTAGTGTTTTGCAGCTGCTGTTGTATAAGTAGCTGTCAGATGAGCATGACCTTGGGGATGCGGGGACAGGGCCCTTGGCTTTGTCCAGCTCCCCAGGAAGCATGGAAGGATGTTCTTGTGTGTTCATCTGCCCATTTTACTTTTCTCTTCTGGACAGACAGGAAGCCCATCTGCCGTCCTCATAGTGGGGCTTACTCTCGGGCCTCCCTTCAGGTCAGTGGTTCTCAGCCTGTGGGTTGCCACCCACAGGAACTGTATTAAAGGGCCGTGGCATTAGGAAGGTTGAGAACCACTGCTTTAGGTGTTCTGGCTAAAGTCTCCCAGTGCTATGGGCTGGGGACCTGCACAGCCACACTCCAGTGCCTGCTCTGTATCCTGAGGTCATGTCATTTGTCTTTAAGGACAGGTCCCTTCAGCTCGGCGCCTGTGGCTCAAGTTGCTAAGGCGCCAGCCACATACACCTAAGGTGGTGGGTTTGAATCCAGCCCAGTTCTGCCAAACAACAATGATGGCTGCAACCAAAAAATAGCTGGGTGTTGTGGCGGGTGCCTGTGGTCCCAGCTACTTGGGAGGTGGAGACATGGACTTGCTTGAGCCCAGGAGTTGGAGGTTGCTGTGAGCTGTGATGTCACAGCACTCTACCCAGGGTGACAGCTTGAGGCTCTGTCTCAAAAAAAAAAAATGACAGGTCCCTTCCGTGACAGTGTATTGGCAGCTATTAATTCCATCACTGCCCAATTGTGACAGCCACACAAACAGCAAAGCTGTGTGTCATGACTACCACATTGGGCTCCCTTCTTTTTCTGTGAGTGAGGACTCGTTTATGTCCTTTGCTTATAGGTACATGTATTAGGCTGTTTAATTGCCTTTTGCTTTGTTTAACTTGGGCAAACATTTAAATTTTGATGTCAGGAATCTCTGAATCTTTGGGTTTATGACTTACATTTTCGTCTTAAGAAACTCTTTACCTATCCCAAAGTCAAAAAAATGGTTAGGTGAAAATGCAAGACTCAATTCGAAATTTGCTTTTTGCTTTGGGCAGTTGGTTTCTTGCAGAGTGTGTTTTGAATATGATATGAGGTGGCGACATAACTGTGTTCTTTTTTTTCTGTATAGTGAGCAGTTTGCCCAGAGCCACTTAATAAATCACCTGTCCTTTCTCCACAGACCTGCCCCTATGGTATTCACTGGCCCCTGCAGGTGGTCCCTGCTGGTTCCCTGTGGCCTAGAAGGCACCTGTTAGACAGGACCATGCAAAAGTAGACCCATGAAGTACTTACCTGGCCTGAGTCCCAGGAGCACCTTCAAGGCCCTGCCTGACGTGTCCTCTGGGGAACTTTCCCTGACACATCCTCCCCACAGGCCCCACTCTGCCTGCCAGTGGGGCGGTGTGGGGGGACAGGAGAGAGAACTACTTGCCCTACTGTTCTGCATTGTGTGATTGGATAAGAGGTGTATTTCCTCCTTCTTCTTTAAAACAGCTTTATTGAGGTATAGTTAATATAAGAAAAAGTGGACGTACTTCATGTGTACTTTTTAATGAGTTTGAACATACATGCATACTCATGAAGCCATCACCACAGCTGAGAAAACAGACATACCTGTGACCTTCAAAAATTTCCTCCTGGCGGCGCCCGTAGCCCAGTGGGTAGAGTGCCATCCACATACACCGTGGCTGGCAGGTTTGAACTTGGCCCAGGAGTCCTAAAACAACAATGACAACAGCAACAAAAAAATAGCCGGGTGTTGTGGTGGATACCTGTAGTGCCAGTTACTTGGGAGGCTGAGGCAAGAGAATCACTTAAGCCCAAGAGTTTGAGGTTGCTGTGAGCTGTGATGCCACAGCACTCTACGAGGGGGACATAGTGAGACTCTGTCTCAAAAAAAAAATTGCTTCCTACCCCATTTCCTTTTTTGTGGTAAGAACATTTAATAAGCGATCTGCCTTCTAAACAAAGTGTTAAGTGTCTGACACATCGTTGCTCACTGTAGGTGCACTGTTGGTCACCAATCTCTGGAACTCACTCACTGAGCGTAACCCATACCTTCTGCCTGTTGAACGGTGACACCTGTTTCCCCTCCTGGCCTGTGGCAGCCACTATCCTATTCTCTTCATCTGTGGGTTGACGATTGGAGATGCTTCATGTAAGTGGGTTTTGTGGTCCTGGTCCCTCTGTGCTGGCGTGCTTCACCTAACACAGTGTCTCCCAGCCTCACCCAGGCTGTCCCAAACGGCAGGATTTTCTTCTTCATTAAGAATGAACCATTCTCCACGGTGTGTACATAATTAAGGCTGAACCATTCTCCACGTGTGTAGAGGACCCGTTTTCTTTGTCTATTCACCTGCTGGTGGGCACTTAGGCTGTTCCATACCTTGGCTCTGCTGAACAGTGCTGGAATGAACATGGAGCTACGATGCCTCTTCCAGGTCCTGAGTTCAATTCTTTTTTTTTTTTTTTTTTGAGACGGAGCCTCAAGTTATCCCCCTGGGTAGAGTGCCATGGCATCACAGCTCATAGCAACCTCCAACTCCTGGGCTCAAGTGAGTCTCCTGCCTCCGCCTCCCAAGTAGCTGGGACCACACGCGCCCACCACAACGCCCGGCCATTTTTTGGTTGCAGCCA
>CAUYQV010034870.1:0-11380 GCA_963574575.1 Galagoides demidoff | reverse complement strand
GCATCACAGCTCATAGCAACCTCCAACTCCTGGGCTCAAGCGAGTCTCCCGCCTCCGCCTCCCAAGTAGCTGGGACCACAGGCGCCCGCCACAATGCCTGGCCATTTTTTGGTTGCAGCCATCATTGTTGTTTGGCGGGCCAGGCTGGGGATTTGAACCCGCCACCTTAGGTTTATGTGGCTGGCGCCTTAGCTGATTGAGCCACAGGCGCTGAGCCTACATAGAATATCTTGAGAAGCAAAGAGAAGTCTATAATTAGAACTGTAGCCAAACCCAATAGAGTTTAGAATTTTTTCTGCATGCAGTGTTAAACTGCCAGAAATTCTAATCTTGTCTACTGTGAAAAGCTCTTTATATCCAAATGGGACATGTCAAATATTTATTAATGCACAAATTCATGGCGAATGTAACCCAGTGGCTTTTAGCCTTTTGGGGAATCTAATGCACCTGTGCAAGTTTGTCATACAGTGTCAAGATGTTTATGCTGTTTTCTCCCCTATCAAGTTTATTCATGAACTATTAATAATTTGGTATATCTGCATCTTGGAGTGTTCGAGGGTATTTTGAAAGAGCCTTTCAAATGGTTCTCATCCATTGTGGGGTACTGTTCTTGATGAGAACCTATTATTTCTTCCTGGTATGTTGAAAATCACGGATATAATTAATACTTGTCATACGTGATCATTATGTACATATTATGCCCTTTTTAAAACTAAACTTTGCAAGGCTGGTAATCCTCTCTCATATGTTTGTGTTTCTATGTCCAAAATAATATTATCTGCCTATCCCAGATAAAGCAGGCCTATTTTAATAAATATTAAAGGAAAGTAGAATGTACACTAAACTCTGTCGCAAGAGGTCTGAATTCCAAAATTTCTAGCTTTACATCTAAAATTCGGGGTGCAACAACCTTAAACAGATCACCTGATTTCTTTGGGCCTCTGTTGCCTTCCTGTATAAAAGAAAGATTTTGTAATAAATTCAAATTTATGATCTGGAACACTCAGCTTTACACTTTAAATAAAATAAAGCAGTAGGGTAGAAATAAGGATGCTAAATCCACATCAGAGTCTATTTTTGTGTTTTCATGAGTATGTGGCTACATTCTGTCATGAAACATGAATGAGATGTCCTTCAGACTTGGGACTATCATACTGAGCCTGTGACCTGTGTCAGGCGTGGACTGGCCAGTCTCTCTGCTGCTGTCATGTTGTGTACCATGGTCTGTGATGGCTGTGTTGCCTCATCAGAGTCCCCCTGAACAGGAGGGTGTTTTAATTTCTGTATCTTCAGTGACTAGCATGATGTTTGGCGCATAAAAGACAATACCATGGAACACTTTCATCAAATGAATAAATGATTTTTTCAAACTCTTAATTTTAAAAAGTACATACAGGTTTATATTTTTTTTATTTTTGTTACACCAACATAAGTCAGTTTCCAAAATAAAATTGTAATTCAAAAATATTTTAACTAGCTCAAGTTTTTAGCCATCTTTCCTAATTCAAAATTCACTAAATAACTACTATATGGCAGGCAGTAGAAACATAACTCCTCATGGCGCTCACAGCTTGGCAAGTAAGACAAAAAGGTATGTGTTCTTGATTGTAGTTGTGAAGTGAAGATTTCTATATTATAAACAAAATATAAGTAGACATTAAAATTTACATAAATAATGATTACACTATGACTCATATTTTGAATTGTGATAAATATTTTTACTTGGTGAACAGACTTCTTTGTTCGGTTCTAGCTCCTTTTATAATACAAATCTATCTATCAGTGATGGCATAGATGTAACTAGGTTATTTATTCACAGCGGGCTTTTTGAAAGTAGACTAAATTTCTTGTTATCATTCTATCTCTTTAAATGTTTCTTTACAGATGCTTTAAAGTTATTTAGGAGTGATTGACAAAGATACACCTTATTCTGAATTATTGTTGCATATTTTTTGCTTTTACTGATGAGCTTATTTTTGCTTCTTTAAGGAGGATTTTCTATGGGAGGATGCATGGCAATGCATTTAGCATATAGAAACCACCAAGATGTGGCAGGAGTATTTGCTCTTTCTAGCTTTCTAAATAAAGCATCTGCTGTTTACCGGGTAAGTTAAAAAAAAAAAAAAACCCTAAAACACAAAATGGACACACATTAGAACTAAAACAAAATTGATGATTGAGCCTTGAAAAACTAATGCAGTTTTTGCACAAATACTATAAATTGAGCATTCCTGAAATTTATGGCCATGTTAGATATGTTGATTAAATCCTAGTACATCATTAATGTTCAGGAAATGGCTTGTACAAAGAATATTGTTAAGCAGAATGTCAAGGAGGAAAGGAGATAAGTATATATAAAAATTGTGTGGGTATAGCACACTCCCACACACACCCAGGGTGCCCCCCAAAAAGTGTACATTTTAAGAAAGGAAAAAGCTGTATTGAAATTATAATATTCAAGTCATGTTTGATTTCTGCAGTTAGAAGTCATATAAGATACAGTACACAAAATAACAAACCTTTGGAATATATTGAGTAATTCAGTTTTAATAGTTTTTTAGTTTCTTAAAATGTATGCATTTTTTTTTTTGGTATTCTCTAAATCATGTATGTGTTTTTATACATATTGAAAATATAGATGATCCTAGCCAGGTTTTCTTATTATGTCATGAACATAAAACAAAAAGCAATTACATCACTGAAACTCATTTTGTGGCAATGTCATAATTTATGAATATGATACATTGTAGTGTTGCAACTTCTTTACCAGAAGTAGAAATGATAAAGAATACATAGAAATGAAAACTAGAATGGCGATTGTCCCCTAGCTCTGTATTCTTCCTTCTGTCCCTTTCTGTGAAGAGCTCTGTCTTCTCAGGTCACTTAGTTTCTTTAGGAAATTACATTGGCTGTTTTTCCAATAGTCCTCTATTGAATTCATGTCACATACAACCACAGCTCAAATGCTGATGCCAGCAACCAGCTAAGGCCCC
This sequence comes from Galagoides demidoff, assembly GCA_963574575.1. NCBI lineage: Eukaryota > Metazoa > Chordata > Mammalia > Primates > Galagidae > Galagoides > Galagoides demidoff. Next base: position 8,387 of record CAUYQV010034870.1, on the reverse strand, counting down.
AGGCTGGGCCACCACCGTACACCTGAGATAGCACCGCCTCTGCCTGTTTTTTCCCTTTGGTTATTGAAACGTGGTAAAATTAGAAGTTTTCTGCTCTCTGATTTCTAAGAATCATCTGTTTAAATGGAATTTCTTAAACTTTTGTTTTTATATCTTCTTCTCCAGGAACTTCAGAAAAGTGATGGTGTGCTCCCTGAATTATTCCAGTGTCACGGTACTGCAGATGAGTTAGTTCTTCATTCTTGGGGCGAAGAGACAAACTCAGTGATAAAATCTCTAGGTGTGAGTGCCAAGTTTCTCAGTTTTCCAGATGTTTACCATGAGCTAAGCAAAACGGAGCTAGAAAAACTGAAGTCATGGATTCTTACAAAACTACCCGGAGACACGGAAAGCCAAAGGGAATGAGTCAAGATTGATTGGCTAATATGCACACAATATCTTTGTGTAGACTGATTTTTACTGCCAAGTTATAATAAATAATTAAAATATTAAGCAATAATTTTCTGACTTATGTATTTATTAGTTATAAAATGCCTAGCACTGTAGAAAGTAATATCTTATTAATGGAAAACATTAATTAAGACATTTTTCTGACACATTTATGTAAATATTTGGAGATCTTTTAAGTACTTAAACATTAAAATTTTTAAAAATAAAGTATTTTAAGCTAAATAAGGACAGTGAGAAAACCTGAAAGGACTTCGCATGGTGTTGTTTTGTCTTTCCTACTACTTTATCTTACTTTTCCAAAAATGTTCGTGTTTATACGCTTTCTGACAGAATAACATTAAGGTTGTAACGTAGTTTTATATTATCTCACTTGATCATGACAAGAGGTTTGTCATTAAGCTGAGTTGTTGTATTTGGTAATAGACAGAAAAGGGCTAAGGATGTTCCCCCACAGCCTCAAGAGCCACGACTTGACATTCAGGTCTTCCAGTTCTTACTGGTACGCTCTTTCCTTAGACCAAATTGCTTCTCTGCTTTAGGTTTCAGTTTCATATGCAAAATTGATACTAATAGTACCTATCCCACAGGGTTGCTGTTGAGATTTGAATAAATAGCCCCAAACCAATACATAATAAATGCTCGATAAATATTACCTATAAGGAAAGTCACATATTGCTCTGTTGAAAATATTCTCGATAATAACCTATTTGTATAATATATTGGTAATCTCTCATGGTACATAATCTAATATTCTTTCATTTGGTCATCACAACCAACTTTTCATTTAGTTAAATATACATCATCCCTTTTGTATCATTGGAATCATAAAATATCTGTCTGCTTTCATTCAACAAAATTATTTTGAGATTCATCCATGTTGCACACATGAGTAATTTTATCTGTTTTGTTGCTGAGTAACATTCCATTGTATGGATATACCCTGATTTGTTTATATATTCACCATTGATAGATATTTAAGTTGTTTCCATTACAAATGTATTATAAATAAAGCTGCTATGAATATTTCTTTGAAACTCTCTCCATAGACCTATGTTATCATTTCTCTTTTATAAATATGTAAGAGTAGAGTTTCTGGATTATATTGCAGATATACATATACTTACAACCTTACAAGAAACTGGCCAACTGTTTTCCAAAGTCGTTGTACCATTTTATCTTCCAGCCAGCAGTGTATGAGAGTTCCAGTTGCTCCCGATCTTTGCCAACATTCATTGTGACTAGTCTTTTAATTTTATCCATTCTAGCAAGTTTATAGTGGTATGGCATTGTGGCTTAATTTGCATTTTCTTGATGACTGATTTTAATATGTTAATCAGTTTTTATCTCCTTACTAACAGTGTCCCAGCACTATTTGGTGAAACTATTGTCTTTTCTGCATTGAATTATGTTTGCAACTTTGTAAAAAGTCAGCTAGATATTGTATGGGTCTACTTCTGGGTTTTCTCTTCTGTTACACTGATGTATGTGTCCATCCTTCAGTCAATACCATGTAGCCTTTATTACTATAGTTTTGTTAAGTCTTGAAATCTAGTAAAGTGAATCCTCTCCAATTTTTTCTTATTTTTCAAATTGTTTTTGTTTCTTTCCATATAAATTGTATAACAATTTGCATCATCTACAAAAAAAAAAATTTTTGCCAGGATTTGGATTGGAATTGTATTAAACTTACATACCAATTTGAGGAGGATAGACATCCTTACTAAGTTGAATTTTCCAATCCACAAATGTGATATCTTCTTTGATCTTTTTCACTATTGTTTGATAACTTTCTACTTAGAAGTTCTGTATATTTTTTTTTAGATTTGTACCTTTTTTAGTTAGGCTGTTTCCAATCTTTTTTCTTTTTCTTTCTTTTCTTTTTTTCTTTCTTTCTTTCTTTTTTTTTTTTCTGGTTAATAAAAGGGTACTGTGGTACCAGTTGTACTTGAATCTTTCACCCAAGAGATGTACATTATACCCCTATATTGTACCCGATAGGTCAGAGCCCACCAAATCCCTTTCCCTTCCCCCTTACTGAATTTAATTGTATTTTGCTCTCAGGTAGGCCTGTAGTTGTTTGTGTGCTAGTTTCAAATTAGTATTGAGTACGTGGGATGCTTGCTTTTCCATTCTTGAGATACTTTACTGAGGAAAATGTTCTTCAGCTACATCCAGGTAAATAAAAAGATATAAAGTCTCTATCTTTTTATGGCTGAATAGTATTGGTATACATATACTATAGTTTCTTAATCCATTCATGTGTCGATGCGTAGTTGGGTCGTTTCTACATCTTTATAATTGTGAATGGAGCTGCTGTATACTTTGAGTACAGATATCTTTGTGATAAAATGATTTTGTTTCTTCTAGGTAGATAACTACTAATGGGATTACAGGATCAAATGGCAAGTCTACTTTTAGTTCTTTGTGGATTCTCCATAGTCTTTCCAAAGAGGATGTATTAGTTTGCAGTCCCTTCTCTCTGCACCCACACCAGCATCTGTAGCTTTGGGACTTTGTGATGTATGTTAATCTCCCTGGGGTTAGGAAATATCTCAAGGTGGTTTTAGTTTGCATTTCTCTGATGATTAGGCATGATGAATATTTTTTCATGTGTTTGTTGACCATTCATCTATGTTCCTGGAAGGTACTGTTCATAATCTTTTGCTCAATGATTAATGGGGTTATTTGTTATTTCTTTGTTGATTTACTCCAGGACTTTGTAAATTCTGGTTATTAGCCTTTTGTCAAATTCATAACATGCAGATATCTTCTCCCATTCAGGAAGTTGCCAGTTTATTTTGTTGATTGTATCCTGAACTGTGCAAAAGCTTTTTGGCTTGATCAGGTCTCATATATTTATTTTTGTTGTTGCTGCAATTGCCAATTGGGTCTTCTTCAGAACATCTTTCCCCATGTTGATATCATGAGAGTTTATTCCACACATTCTCCTAGAGTATGAGTTATCCAAAGCAGTGTGTGTAAATTTTTGTAAGTGGAGTGAGGTGCAGGTCCAGTTTCAGTCTTACCTATGACTAACCAGTTCTCCTGCCACCATTTGTTAAATAGGGATTCACTTTCCCAGTATATACGTTTGTTTGGTTTACTGAAGATCAGATAGCAATTTGAGGCTGGTTTCATCTCTTAAGTTCTCTATTCTATTCCATTTGTCTATGTCTCTTTTTTATGCCAATACTGTTTTTTATGCCAGTGCTGTTTTGATCACTCTAGACTTGCTACTCAAAGCAATCTACAATTAACAACGAATGCACCAACTTTGTACTTTGAAGAACTTGAGAAAAATAGTTCGTTGTTTTGTATGGAACCATAACAAACCCCAAATAGCCACTGTAATTCTAGGAAATAAATACAAATCTGGAGGCATCACCTTACCAAGTTTATAGTTAAATATTTTATTTTGTGAGTTATTTTAGATGGTATACTCAATTTTTGTGTGTCCATTGCTGATATAACACAATTTTTAAATATTGGTATAAGGAGAGGACAAACACAGAGAGTGTGTCTCAACAATCAAGACAGGTTTATTCAAATAAATTTGGGAAAGGTGTTCAGTCTGGGTAGAAAAGCAGCTTCTCTTATAATCTAGTGGCTTGTATAGCCAGCTGAGGTGGCAAAGCCCGTTTGGGGCAGTTAAGCCTACTGAGGCACAAAAGCCTGTTTGGGGTAGAGTTTAGGACCTACTTGGCTAATCTCTGAGAAATGGCTCCTCCCCTACAAATTAAAATTCAAGTGCTGCAAAAAGGGCCCTGCATTGGGTAACACTCTGCCCTTAGGTTGCCATCTTGCAGAAGTCTGCCTCCCTCATTCCTGGCTCTAATTCTTGATAAGATTTGGGGGCAAAGGGCTTGGTATGGCATTTCTTTTAGGCTGGCAGAAAATTATTTTGAGAATTTTAAAGTTCATCTAGGGTGACTCCCAGGCCAGTGACTAATATTTCTACACCTATAAGAATGCCTAGGTCACTGACTATGGGGATGAGTTGTATTACCCTCTGCCCTTGTGTGTGTGATCACAGGGAGAGGAAGGAGGGTGTCTGGGGTAGTGAAATTAATGGTCAGAGAGTAAGCTAATATGCAGGTGCCAGTCCCGTTTGTGGGCCGACAGGTATAAGCTGATTATCCACAAATGTAAAAGGCTCCTTCTGAATTGTCAATGCAAGGAGTGAGTTTGAAGATTGATAGAGGGAAGAAAAGGTGTTTTAAATCATTTTGGGTATAAAGCGGGTTTCCTCCAAACATAGAGACTAGAGCATAGTGCCCCAGCACCCAAAGGTCCTAACCTGGGTGTTTGTGGGGGGACTGCATAAGTGACTTCAGAAAGGATGGCTAAAGTGCTACTGTCAAAAGTGTTGGATGGAATTCTTTCCAGTGATCGAGTGACAAGTCTATTATGATGTTGTGTTGGGGGCCCCAAAACATTTGAGTTAAAGGTAGATGAATTTGGTCTCTGTCCCCATCCTGAGCAGTTTGAAAAGCTTCTGGTGGAGATTTATTGGAGGAAGGCCAGATGTCAGTGGACCAGGTGTTTTGGGATGTTGTGGAAGTGGATGATGTTCTATACTTAGAAGGTATCCCTAGATTCATGGTAGACTGACAGTTTGAGAGATGGAGAGTACCTGAAGGCTTGCTGTTAGGAAAGGATGGGTGGTGGGTACAAGGAGGAGCCTGAAAGGCTAAGGATCAGCCTGTCTAGAATGGTCCCTTGATAGGTCTTTGTCCTGGTCTTAGAGTTTGTAGGTCTTTTTGTAATCCTAGAAACAATCCTCCTACATTAATATGTTGTATGAGAGAGCCTCTGCTGAGATTGTGAACAACTTCAGTGAAATGGATTCCTGCTTTAGCTGAAGTCCAGGTAGGAATAGAAGCAAGGATGGCCAAATCTGTTCATTGAGAAAGGTGGAGGCAAATCCAGCAGGGAGGTCTCAGCTGTTAGGGACAGAGTGGTGTGAGATATGTGGGCAGGGCTGGACCAAAAGGAAGAGTAAGCAGAAAGAGGAAAAAAAATGATTTGCCCTACTCTGTGCTCTTGAAATGTTCCCTGTGGCCATAGTTCCTGAGTTAGGGCGTAAGTCTAAGATATGCACCAGGTGCCACATGAGGTCCTCAGTTAGGAATACTTCAAACTGTGGCATGTTCAAGCTTATTCAGTGGACCATTGGTTAAGACGCCCTATAGGTATGGAAGAAAATGCAGGTTTTATAGTTGAAGTTGGGGATTCTAGATTAGGGACTTTGTTTAGAAAGGCTAAGTGATAGCAAGGCTTCTTTCCTTGTAGTTTTGCTGCTGTTGGGATTGTGAGGATGACTTGAAAAGCCCTTCCCATCTGGGTTGGAGAGGGTTGGTGATTGAAGGTGGTAATATTAGAAGAAACTGTCTCCTGGAATTAAAGTCAGAGGTGGATTCTGCTCAGAGGCTAGAAATCTATTGTCAACTTACTGCCATAGAAAGCTCCTTACTGTCTATAGAACTGGACTTATGAGATGATCGGGGATAGAAGTTTGAGGGCCAGGTGTGTCTCTCACAAGATTTGAGGGCTGTTTATGTCTCCCATGGAGGAAGGTAGAGGTCAGCCACAGATCAGTTCAAATAGACAGATCATAATAGGCTTTCTTGGGAGTACTTTTATTTTTATGAGCACCAGAAGGAGTAGGGTGACCCAATCTTTTTGAGTCAATTTAGTAAGGGCAGTTTTTAGAATCCTGTTCATTCTCTTTACCATTCCTGAAGACTAAGGTCAAGGGGAGTACATGGAATTTCCAATAAATTCTGAGGGCTCAGGCCATTTCCTGGGTTATTTCTGGAATGAACTCTTCCATTATCGGACTGTATGGAGGAAGGAATCCCAAAGTGGGAAATGAATTTGTTTGTTAGTATCTTAGCTACCATGCAGGCTTTTTGTTAGTGGTAGAAAAGACTTCAACCTAACCTGAGAATGTGCCTACTAGTACTGGGAAGAATTTGAATTTTCTAACTACTGGCATGTGAGTGAAATGTATCTGTCAATCCTCCCCAGGAATTTGTCTTCTGAACTGATGAGTTGGGAGATGGGAGGGGGGAGCATAGGTTAGACTGAGGGGTAGTTTTCTGGTAGGTAACACATGATAGAGTGATTTCTCATAAAAGGTGACGTATGTCGAGGTGAGTTGGATGTGAGTCTGTAAGAATTATTGAAGGGGATAGGGGCTGCAATGTACTATAATATGTTTATCTTCTAAAAACTTTCTTTTACCTGTGTCTGGAAGTAGGAGTTTTCCATTTTGGTACCAGTACAGGGGAATGAAAAGTTGTTCCTAAAGAGGAGTGAAAGGTATGCTCTTGTTGAGAATAGTGGTGTGATGGAGGATGGAATAAGGGAAAGAGGTATTGGGGAAGGGAGTCGCCAATAGCTGCTTCGTTTGCCCATTTATCTAGCTCTCTATTAGCTGAAGAGAAATATCTTTGGTCAGTGTAGCCTTTACAGTGGATGAGGTTCTCTTTGTTTTAGGGTAAGAGGGCAGCCTTTAAGAGGGCTGAGCTTAGTTTGGCATTAATTACAGGGAAGCCTTTAGTAGTTAAGAGCCCCCTCTCAGTCCAGATCTGGGCATTTGAGTGTAAGATGTTGTAGGCATATCTGGAATCTGTATCTATGTTGATCTCCATATGGCAACTAGTGTGGGAACACGGATTAAAGCAAGAAGTTCTGCTTGTTGAGAAGTGGTCTAGAGGGATGGAGATGGATGGCTTCAACTACCCTGTGTGGGAGGGGGGTACATTCTAAGTCACTATGAAACCCTTTGATTATGGTGTAACCTCATAACCTGCTCATCCTGTTGGGGTTTTGGATACACTACTGTCAGTAAACCAATCTGTTGCTATGAGGATATGTTGAGTTGTGAGATGATGAAAAACTTTTGATGTGATTTGATGTAAATAAATAACACACCTACTAAGTCCATTTTGCATTGAAATCAGGGACCCTGGGAGGTCTCCCTCAAACAAGCCTCTCCATACAGAGATGCAAGGGTACAGCCCCTCCCAACATTCCTCATTGCCTTTTATTGAACTCTCAGGCATGAGAAAATACAGTATAGTGGAAACCTTCAAAGAGTGAGTCAAGGTTAAAAAATAAGTTTTTCTTCAATTGCATGATTTATCTCTTAACACATTCTGTTTACTGTACTTCCATGTATCCTCAACCTTATGAGGGCCAGCACTGATGCTTGGCTTTCTCCAAGATCACTCTGTCTAGTATGCCTAGCACTTTTAACCTATGTTTCATTCTAGAAACATAGGGAGTGCTCAATGATGTCTGCAGTTATGTTCATCTAGGGTGAGATCTGAATGTAAGGTTTTGGTGGAATTAGGGTGTCTGTGTTGAGGGGTGGACAGATAGAGTTATAGGAGGACAAATAAGAGGGTCAGGGAGAGTCCATAGGCGTGAGTCTGAAATAGAAGATAAATTCTTTGTGTCTGAGTATACCAGGTAGTTTATGGGCAGTCATGGCAGTGAGAGCTATATAGTAGGTCAATTTGTGGGCTTCAGGGACTAAAAGAACAGCAGCTGAGATTTTTAAGCAGAGAGGACATCCCTGGTATATGGGATCTATTTATTTTAAAAGTTAGTTTATGAGGAAGGGGAAAATCTCCAGCTGGCTGGGCCAGTCGTCCTAAAGCAAGTCTTTTTGGGTTTTTTTGTTTTTTTTGGGGTTTTTTTTGAGACAGAACCTCAAGCTATCCCCCTGGGTAGAGTGCCATGGCATCACAGCTCATAGCAATCTCCAACTCCTGGGCTCAAGCGACTCTCCTGCCTCCGCCTCCCAAGTAGCTGGGACCACAGGCACCCGCCACAACGCCCGGCCACTTTTTGGTTGCAGCCATCATTGTTGTTTGGCGGGCCCGGGCTGGAGATTCGAACCCGCCACCTTAGGTGTACGTGGTTGG
>CAUYQV010034869.1:0-100994 GCA_963574575.1 Galagoides demidoff | reverse complement strand
TTGAGACAATATTAACAGATGGAGTTGTTAAGAGGTGATTAAGTCATAAGGGCCTCACCCTCATGAAAAGGTTAATGCCATGCCATTATCACAAAAGTTAGTTGTACATTTCCAACAACTGAGTTTGCCCCCCACACACACTTGTGTCTCGGGCTCTCTGTCTCACTTCTTACTTTTTTATCTTCTACCATGGGATGAAACGGCCCTCACCAGAGGCCACTGCCTTGATATTAGACTTCCCTGCCTCCAAAACTGTGAGAAATACATTTCTTTTCTTCCTCTAAATTCCCCAATCTATGATATTCTATTATAGCAACACGAAACAGACTAAGAGTTTGGTGGCAAAACTGGAGTTTGAACCCACGTCCACATTCTGATCTATTATGCATGTGGGTTCCCCACCGAGCCTGGAGTCAATGCTTCCCCCATTCAGGTGAAGCCAGACCCTGAACTGAGCACATGAAGGTCAGGGAAGACTCAGGTAGATCTAACAGCCTGGGGCCATGGCCAGTGACACTCCAGTCTAATATTCTGGCAACCATACAGGTTGAGCATAGAGTTAGTAGACTCCCTGCCTAATTCCTGCCACTTAGCTTCTTTTGTGCTGTGGAACCCCAGTCTCCTGGTGTCTCATCACCCACTTGTCCTGGCTCTTGGTCTTGTGGTGGGTGATGATAACAGGGACTCTGGCACCTGCCTGCCCAGATCTGCCTTTTGCCAGCTGTGTGACCTTGGGAAAATCGCTTAACCTCTCTGGGCTTTACTTTCCTCATCTGTAAACTGCAGATAATAATAGTGCTTGGCTCAAAGGTGGAAAGGAAAGTAGTAACTGTATGTTAAGTGTTCGGAACCTGCCGGCACATCACTGATCTCAATACAAAGTGCTGTTACTAGGGCTTTTGCTACTTCCGTGGCTGCCATTACTGTTGAGGCCATTACTATTCTGGGACAGCAATATGCCACCAACTGGAGTTGTCATCATGGAAACTTCATCCTACTGGATGCTACCCACTACCAACCACAAGTATGTGTTGGATACTTCTATGTGCCAGGCCCTTTCCCTCTCACTGAGGTTGAAATAGTGAATAAGCAGGTACGGCCCCAGCCTAGCAGGGAGGCAGACAGGAGACAGGAGACAGCCAGTTCCACCGACAGTGATCAGGGCTGCCAATGGAAGCCTGAAGGAGGCCCCTAGGCCCCTGGGTATAAGCTGGGCAGGCTTCCTAGAGGAGAGACCCGGAGGGTAGGTTGGACTTAGTCCCACGAAGCTGGGTGGGAACAGGGTTACAGGTGACAAGATGAGCATGTGTAAAAGCCTAGTGGTAAGCAAGGCCCAGAAGCATTTGAGCACCAAAGTGCATTTTCATAGAACTCAAGAGCAGAGTGAGGGTTGTAAGGAGGTCTGACAAGAATAGAAGTTGCAGGGTTACAGAGGAAGGAGCCATGGAGGTTAACAGGGGCCAGAAATTTCAGACAAAAAGAGAAGGCACTTTGGACATAACTTGAGGGCGATAGGGAGCCATGGAAGGCTGTAGGCTTGAGAAAGACTGGGCACTACAGATTGAGGCTGGAAGTGGCCCTCTTTCAGAAAATAAGAAGAGGTGGCCAGGCAATGTCTTCTGTGAGAGGGTGTCCCACATTCCTGGCTGGGGGCCATGATCCTAAAGCTCACCTTGTCTTTGATGAGCAGCCCTCCCAGCCCATTCTCCAGGCCCCCAGTCCTTGCAGCCCAGGGTAGGGTGAAGACAGGGCTCTCCGGAGCAAGGGATCCCTGCTAATTTGGGGGATCCTCAGGAAGCTTCTACTAGCAGGGAAAGGCTGGGGGAGGGGGACCCCCTGAGGCATTCCCCCGCCACTGTCTGCCCTGATACATCACTGGTCAGGAATGCGGGGGCACCCAGCGGCCATGCTTATCATTCTCCACAAGTGTCTGGAGCAGACCGGTTCCTGTTGGCTGTTCATCCAGTGGACTTTTCCTCCTCTGGCTGCAGTCTACACAGAGCCTGGACCCTGGCCAACACCAAAGCCCAGAAGCCCGGACTCTTACCTATCGGCCTCCCAGCCACATGGACTCTCCCCGCACAGCCAGGGGCAGCTGGGCACCAGACCTTGCTCATGTCAGCTGGAAGATGATGCAACAGGCAAACAGTATGGAGTCAGATAGTCCTGAGTTTGAATTCAGACTGTCAGGCTGGGTGACTTGCCTCAATTTTTCCATCTTTAAAATGGGGATATTAATAGGATGCACCTCTTTGGTGGTCAGGAGGATTAAATAAAACAGTGGCTGTGGCTGCTCCCATTAAACCCAGCCAGCACGTTCTTTCTCTCTCTCCCTCCATCCCCCATGAAATATATACCCTAAAGCTATAAAGCTTGTTTTGTGGGTTTAATGCAATTACACATCTATAGCTTTGGACAGAATCCACTTTGGGGTTAATGTCTCCATATTTTTCCATAAACAGCTCCCAGCTCGTTCTCTTAAGGCATTTGTTTTTGTTTCCAGGTTTTATAGAAACCCGTTTATTTGGAGACCTGCTTCTGGGGAAGCACATGGGTTAGGGGAGTCCCAGTTGTAAAGGTACAGTGCCTGGGCTCCCCTCCCCTCCAGCCTGTTGTCATGGCCCCACAGGACACAGAAGTTACCAATAATAGGCTGTGGTATATGTGCCCAGGCAATAGGTGCTATGAGAAACAAGCAGAGGAGAGTCAGGGAGACTGAGGGCCCCAGAAGTGGGAGGGGCGGTGTTAGAATTTTAATAAAACTTCTATATATAATTTAGTTCTTCCTCTTAAAACTTCCATTTTTGTGTCTGTTTTATAAGGTACTTAATCTACGAATACAGTAGTACATGGTCATAATTTATAAGCATGTGTATGTATTTTTACATAGGTATATCCATACATGAATATGTGTGCGTGTGTGTGTGTGTATGCGTAGATCATTTTTTTAGGGTGCGAATTCCAATAGTTTGGTACCCTCGAGTTACACAGAGAGGAGACCCCTGTGGATGAAAGATTCTGTTTTAGAAATCAGCCTTCTCTCCTCAAATTCTGCTTTGCCAGGTCCAGTGTGAAGACACTGACTCTCAACCTTTTCATTCACAGATGGAGAAACTGAGGCTCCGAGAGGGGCTGTGGCTCACCCAAGAGCACGCAGCTTGTGGGGACCAACTGGGGTCTTTGGATTCCCAGGGGTCTTTCTCCTGTGTCAAAACCTCGGGACATTCCTTAGAAGTGCTGGCCTGGGCCTCGTGAGGTTGTAGAAATGCAAAAAGACAGGGACTGGGGCCGGAGATTTTATTTTTTCTTCTCATCCCCCTCGCCCGAGAGGCCACTTAAACAGTGCATAACTATCCCGTGATGTATCGAACCCTCTCTCTGCGCATAAATGCGGCAGGTCAACTGCTAGGCAGAAATGCCACATATATTTCCTCCCATTAGATGAAATATGCCCCTAATTTGGCTGGGGTTTTGTTTTATTAGACCTACGGCAGGGAGGAGGCCCCGCCGCAGAGTAACCTTCTCCTGATCGCTTAGTTCTCTCCCGAGAATGCTGAGGGCCTCAGTAAAGGAGGAAAAGAAATGCCCCTGGTCTATTATTTTTCAGCACGCGTTCCCAGAACAAAAATCTTTCCGAGCCAAGGAGACACCGCCAAGTGAAGCGTTTCAGAGCGGCTCCTCCTTGAAGAATGTCCCCGGGGCTGGGAGATAGGAGCCCCACGCTGGAGCTCTCATGCGCAGATGGGGGATGGGCACGGGGCCTCATCTCTCTGGCCCTCAGTTTCTCCATCTGTAAAACATGGAGAATTACAGAATTCTCCCCACAGAGCTGCTGTGACGACTGCCTGGGACAAGGAAAGCTTTGTGCTTGGCCTAGTGAGTGGGAGTTCCCCAGACCCGCACTTTGTGCCCCTTTGTCATTAATGTCATTGTTTGCAAAGAAAAGTGAGTTTCTTGGTTTCCCCCATGGACGACCCTATGGGTGAATTCTCCCGTGTTGAAATAGTAATTTTTTCACAGTCTTTTGGGGTGACTTTACCCTGACTAACCAATCCCACAGAAGACTGACTTGTGTGCCTTAGACCCAATTTGTCAGGGGCTGGGTTGTTAGGGCGGTGTGACTAGGGACTGGTGTGTCCTTTCCTACATCTGTCACAGCTGCGACAGGGACTAACAGCACGTGCTCGGTGATGCCGATGCGAAGGGGTCTGGGGCTCCCGTGGGCTCTCTGTCGTGCTGGGTGTTTGAGACTCTGGTCACCTTTTCTTTATTTAGCCCAGTGGATCTCAGCCTTTGCTGCACGTTACAGTCACCTGGGGAACTGTAAAAATTATTCGCCCCTATCCCAAACCAATTAAGACAGACTCTCCAGTTGTGGGAAAGGAGGGGACCCTAGTTTTTAGGACTCCCTAGGTGATTCTAATGAGGGCAAAGTTGAGAATAACAGCTTAGCTTTTTGAATGTGATTGAAAACAGACCCTAAATCTATTTCTTCCTCCTACAAAGGGTTAAGTGGGAGCCAGGCTGGACCTGGGTCAAAGCCTTGCCCTTGTGTGGGTCCCCCCGCACTGCTTTCCACCTCCTGCATCCCAGCTTCCACACCCACAAGCGGGGCGGGGGGGGGGGGGGGGGAGGGAGGGAAATTAACAGCACCTGTTTCTTACGTGGGGCAGGAAGAGCACCACGCCGGGCACCCAGCAAGTGCTCGGTAAGTGGGTGAAGGGTTCCTTCATTGCTCCACAACAGGGATCTAGCAAACTGTCTATCCTCTGTAAAATAGGGACAGTTAGTAAATACTTTCAGCTTTTTCAATCCGGCAGTCTTGGTCAAAGAACTTAAGTCTAGCACAGCTGCCTACCGGAAAGTTATAGACCATATGCATGTGAATGGGTGTGGCAGTGTTCCATTGGAAAGTTATTCACAAAAACAGGCGGCAGGGTGGATTTAGCTCTTGGTCTGCTGACACTTGGTCTAGGAGATATTCAGAGTTTGAACATCAGGGTATGTGCTAGTTATGTTTTGGGTTTATGGTCCTTACACAGTTTTGATTAGACCTTGAAATATTTGTCTCTCTTCCTTTATCTGTTACTAACGCTCATTTCAGAGGAAACTTATATGAGAACTTTACGAAACAAGGGCTTTGAAATTTCTAGAACGTTCCAGGGCCTTTGCCTATGCTATTTTCCAATTCTTTCTCCCTTGTTCTTTTTAGACTATTAGACCTTAGAGAAAGGATAACTTAGATTAGTTAGGCACCTGCTATGCATCCTTGCCATCTCACAGAAACCTTACGAGTGCCTATCATCATCATCCCCACTGCTCAGATGAGCAAACTAAGACTTCTAGGGCATACAGAGGGGGCTTTGACCCTGGCCTGTTAATGTGAGAGTGTGTGCTTCTCCACACCTCTCTCCTGCTGGCAGCAAAGATCCCAGCACGTGGGCATGGATGGGCACCAAAGGTCAGGTGTATTATCCACCCTGGACAGCCTTTTTGCTTCTAAGACTGGAGGATGCAGGAAAGGAGTTGGCAGCGAGGGAACAAAGCCATTGCTTTCTTTCTGAGTGTTTATAAGACGTGCTCTGCGTGGTCAGAGTTGCTTCTGCATGAAGCCGGGCTTTCCCTTGTTACCCAGCAGGCATGTCTCTTGGAGGTTGGGGAGGGAAAAATTGCATTTTGGAGATCCCTCTTCACCAGCCCAAATCACCTCTCTCTTGTCAAGAGCCTCGTAGAATCCGAATGAGCGAGAAGACGCTATTCATCAGAACGAGCCTTTCCAGCATGTCCCACTATTTTTGTTTCAAACAGGGGAAAAATTTTCAGATAGATATTTTTACTTTATGCAATTCCATTTTTGTCTCGACTTATCTGATCCTCTAATTCTGCAAGGGACTTTATTTCCTTGTGATGTTAAAGCCCCGGAGCTCAAAGTTCTTTTTCTTTTAAGCTTTGAAAAACTGAAGGCCCTATTCAGGGCTGAGGCAGATATCCACCAGTCCTGGAGGAGGCGAATTATCTCTCAAGTCATCGCACTTGCTTACAAATCCACCGAGGAGGAGGTTTTTCTCCTGCTTTTCTTTCCAGGAGTCGGGTGACAGAATGCAACGGAAGAGAAACCTGTGCTCGAGGGGGATGAGCTTTGGAGATTGGGTCCCTGCTCCAGGGCTCACTGCCAATCGGTGTCTGACTTCAAAGGTGTTACTGGCCACCCTGGGACTCAGTCTCCCCTGCTGTGAATCCCTGGTGTTCGTGGCCCTTTTTCTCTGACAAAAGGAAGATTCTTAATTACATCTGAAGGCATGAGCTCCCGGAAGGTGGAGACTGTCTTTAATTTTAGTCTTTCTGCTGCCCTACCCGTGTCTAAACCTTTCCCATCGAGGTAAATGACATCACTCTGCACCCAGTATCCTGGTGCTTCTGTGCACCACCCACATCCAACCCTCTGCAGTTGTGGGATTCCATCTCCAGGGGCATTTCCAATGCATCTAACTTCCCCCATCCCTGCAGCCGCCATCTGTCCAGGGCCATTGTCATCTTCCTCCTGGACACCACAGCAGCCTTCTGAGGACTCTCCATCCTTCAGCCACTATTCCCTAATCATCTCCAGTCGGGGACAATTTGTCAAACTTTCTCTCCGCATTTCTTTGCCTAAAACCTTTTAACATAAGTTTCTCAATATACCTAGAAGAGGGGCCAACAAACTACAGCCTTTGAATTAAATCCAGTCAGCTGCCGATTTTCCTACGTAAAGTTTTATTAGAACACAGCCATACTCATTTGTTTTAGGTTTTTATATGGCAGCTTTTGCATTACAGTGGAAGAGTCAAATCCTCGCAACAGAGATCTTGTAACCTGTAAAGCTTCGTATGTTTATTATTTGGCTCTCTACGGAAAAAGTTTGCAGAGCCCAGACTTAGGATTCCTCCCCTCAGCCTGTTAGTGAGGTCATCCTGTGTGTTAAGTCATTCTGTGCAAGGCTCTGCTTTCTGCATAGCCCAATTGTCCCTCGCACCCTTCCAAATGTGACTTTGCAGTTTTTCCCATGAAATGGAAGATCTGTGTCCCTATCTTTTGGATCTCACGAGACATGTGACTTACTTTGATTGATAGAACCTGAGGACCTTGTGCACTTCTCTCTCTTGTTGAAGCTGCTGCTGCCCTAAGAACAAGCCTGGGCTAGCCTGCTGGAGAAATGGGGGAGAAGAGTCACACGGCCTAGTCCCTCCCATCACCCAGCCAGCCAACCCCAGGAGTAGAACAGCCCTGTTGGGCTGCAGCTGACCACAGTCACCTGAGGGGGCCCAGTCCACATCAGCATGAACACCAGCAGGGCCACAGACTCAATAGCTAACTAAAGGCTTGTCATTTTAAGCCACTAAAATTGAGAGGTTGTTTGTTACACAGCAGTGGCTAACTGATAAATCATATAATTTGACATTTAAGTTGAGGCACTTCTGAGAGGCACTATTAGGGTATCAGGCAAACCGACAAATATATCCCTACTCCCTCAAATGCTCCTGATTGATCTGATTTATTCTTTTCACTTCTTCTTAACTGCAAGGCAGGAGCCCTTGTTTGCCATACTCCTGCTAATCTTGGGTCAGTTCCTACGATAGAGCAGGCTCTTTCCAACCTCCAGGCCTTTGCACAGGCCTTTCCCTCTGTCTGGAATACTCTTCCACTCACTGATGGATGCTTCTTTCTCATTCTTTGCCAAGGTCTCAGCACTCCATCATTAGTACCGACCTACCCACTTCCAATCCCAACCACCACCTATCCAAGTTGTCTATTTTCTTTTTCATATTGACTCTAGCTTGAGCTCATTCAGTGGGTTTATCCGTACACTCGTTCACTGCCTGGGTCCCTCCATGAGACTATGAGCTTCGTGCAAGTAGAAACTCTATCTTATTCTTCTCTGTATCTTCAATGTCCACCAGAGTTTTAGGCACATAGTAGGTGCAGTTTATGTATGTTTTTCAAATGAATGAATATAGTGAAATTTCAGTCTGCTGAACATTGACTGCATAATGGGTAGTGGCCTGGACAGTTATTAATAGACCCTAATAGAAATAGAGTCTTGCACAGCCAGGTAGAACTGGATTCAAATCCAGACTCTGGTAGATTGTAGTTTTGGGATCGTGGGTGTAATACTCAAATTCTCTGAGTTTCAGTGTCTCCACTTATAAGAATTAGCTGCAGGTGAGGGGTTATGCTTGCACAGGATGTGGCACACAGTAGGTACTTAAGAATCATACTCACATTTATTGTATTGAGTTGAAAAAAATATTCAGTTAGTGTTCCTTCCACTAGGTCACTCTGTTTATCTCCCTTCTTTAGGAAAGAGGCCATCTTTGGAATTTTGACTTTAAAACGTAGATTTGTATTCTTTCCTCCCTGTGAACCGAGCCTAGGAAGGCACATCAGAAAGAAGCAGAGGGTTAGCTCTAGAGATGGGGAAGGGATGGGTGTCCTGGGAGGAGACCTGGAAGCAAGTTCTGAGCTTGTGCACTTTGGATTCACATCTGGATGTGAATAAACAGAGCTAATGTGTAGAGCTAAACTTCAAGGTCACTGGCATCTAAACCCTGAAGGCAATAAACACATTTTTCTAGGTCTCATTATTTGTCAGTGCCTGGAGATGTCAGTTCAAGAACTAAAGGCTTTCCCAAGTCTCAGTTTCCTCATCTTTGCTGGTTATTTTCTGAAATCTGTTCTTCCCTCTTTCCAAAAGAGCAGCACCCATGAATTTAGCTGCCTGCTGCTGGCCACCCAGCAGAAAGACTACATTTCCCAGCTTCCCTTGCAGCTGGTTATGGTCATGTGACTACATTGCAGCCATCTCATTGTAAGTTAAAGAAGTTTTATTATGGCTTCTACAAATCTATCTTAATTGACAGCTAACATATACAACTTTTCTTTATTCTTTCCTTCCTTTTCCTGCCTTTCAGCCTGGACATATCACCACATACCTCTAAGCCTCAGTTTCATTATTTGTAGAATAGGAACACAATCTACTTCAATGAGTTTTGGCAAAATTAAATAAGATAATATATACATTTATTTATATGTATGTATGAATATATACATCTATTTATATGTATGAATTTAATGAAGCAATAAATGCAAAACTTTAGTGCCTGCTTTATAAAAACTTTTAAACAAATACTTCATTACCATCGGTGTTAACTGGAAAAAAATCATGTAAATCCTCTGCACCTCAGAAGGTTTCTCCTTTATAAAATGAGCATGATCTTTTCATACCAGACTTAAATCTAAACTATTTATAGATCTAAATGTAAAAATGATAATAAAACCAGAAGAAATCATGGATAGATTTCTGCATGACTAAAGTGTGGGCAAAGCCTTTCTAATTATGATTCAAAATATAATTTAACAAAAGACCTGTAGATCTGACTGCATAATAAATTAGATAGCAACAGATATGAAAAGTGAAATCAAGAGAGAAACAGGAAAAAAAAAGTTTGCAATCTATGTCACAGTCAAGCAGTCAATATCTTTAATATATAAAGAGCTCTTAAAAATCAAGAATGAGGACCAAAAATTCATTTTTAAGACTAGGCAGAAGATATGAATAGTAGGAATATAAATTGACCTTAAAAATATGAAAATATGACCAACTTCTCACAAAAGAGAAATTCAAATTAAAACTACATAAACACAGTATTCCTCAGCTCTTGGAAACACAAAAACTTGAAAGCTTGACAACATACCCTTTTGGAACGTGGTGTCAAAGTGGGGAGATAGGTTCTCTCATACGCCACTGGTGGCAAGGCAAAATATAGCATCTGATGATATCTGACAATATCAGAAAAATGTTTATCTTTTGGCCCTTCATTTCCACTTTTTATAATTTACCTGAAGATAATACTTCCACAAGCCCAGCACATAGTTATTCATTATGACATTATTTGTAATACCAAAATATTAGGAACAACCTGCTCATAGGAGATTAGTTGAATAAACTTCAGTTCTACCAAGCAGCTACAAAAAGAGAGAGAGAGAGAAAGAGAAAGAGAAAATATTTTCCATGAACAGAAGTGAAGTGATTTCTAGGATATAATGATAAATTAAAAAGCAATGTGCAAAAGAGTATAGCATGCTCTCTTTTATTTCAGAAATATAGGGAGGTAATAAAAATACATGAATATACATTTATAAAAAGAAAAAGTGGCAGGATTCGCTTGCAGTCAGACGTGAATGAGGACGGAGGATATGAGTGGGACGGCAGAATGGTGATGAGGATGAGACTTCTCCCAGGACTTCTTTGTATATAATTTATAGTCTTGAAGCATGTAAAAGATTAAAAGATAAAATTTAATCAAGGATGTTGAAAAAGACAGCAAACCCTAAAATGGAATACAAATAGGAACCAACAAGCCTAACTATACAGCAAATGACTAACTCTGGGTGGGCAGACCTGTAACGTGATTCTCGGCCCAGTGATCCTCACTGCTTGGTACTCATGCCTTTATATCATCATTTCCCTTGAATGTGGGCCAGACCGAGCAACTCACTTCCAATGAATGGATTGTAGAAAAAGTGATGAGATGTCATTCCCGAGGTTAAGTTTTAAAAAGCTATGACTTTCATCTTGCTGACAGTCTTTCTCCCAGCTCTTCTCATCTGCTTACCTTGACAGAGAAAGTCACTTAGCAAGGAACCGAGTTGAGAAACTGTGGCCTACAGTCCAACAACCCTCAAGGAATTGAATCACGTGACTGGGCATGGAAGGAGCCCTCTGCTTATGGACCATCAAGTCCTACAGAGACCCAGCCCCACTTGGGTTGAAGCCTGTGAGTGACCCTGAAACAGAGGACCCAAGTGAGCCACACCTAGACCCACAGGAACCATGAGATAATAAATGTTGTTTTTAAGCCACTAAGTTTTGGGGTAGTTTGTTAAGCAATGACAGATAATACAATTATAACCATATAGGAAGGAAATTAACTCAAGTAACCATTGAACACAGTTCTCTAACTGTACTTTCAATTGAATATGCTTGAGGGATAACAAGAATGTCAAAGAAACCTTGAAATTTGATAAATAGGTTATCACTGAGAGTTGAATTTGTGTAATTCTGAAATTATTGAGCAAATATATTGATCTTTAAGGAAATGGAGTTCTCAGCACGGAATCACAGAGACACAATAAGGACTGAGGGGCATTTTGAGAAGGAGTCTTGTGATGCTGGATTTCAGTTGGGGCGTCAGAATGAACTCACAAGCATCTTGTGTCTTCTCTTCACCGAAAGATCCTAGAAGCAGCAATAGCCTGTTTTACACAGAGTAATAAGCATCCAGGGCTCATGTTTTTGCTTTTAAATACCATTCATTCTCCATGGAAAAGAACTGGATCATCTTGGAGAAATGGCTGATTTCAGGGTTGGAGCAAGGAAAACATTAGATGAACCTGGAACGTTCTATCATGTCAGATAGTAAGGAAGTTCTCAACGAATGAGGGAGACTTGCAGAAGCACATAGGGGCCAGCTTGAAGGGGCCCCCACCTGGCAACTCTAGGGACAATTTAAAAACTGCCTACAGATAACATATGAACATATGGAATAAAGGACGGGGCAGTGGGAAACCCTTCTTTACCAAATAATGTCAACTAGTAAGAATAAAAAAAAGAATTATAAAATTTAGAAGTCTCCAAGCTGCAACTATCACTGCAATGTTTGATTCTGGCAAGGGTCATTAATGGAGTCCAAGACCACTAGTTGACAGTTTACCAGAGAACAGGAGGTGTACACACTCCCAAAGCCATCCCCCACCCCACCCCTGGCCCCGGCCCCTGTTTGTGCACTCTTTACACAGGGAAAAGGACACTGTTATAATAGAAAGGCCCGGTGGATCCCCACCTTAACTAACTGACCACACTTAGCACCCCAATAATGGGGCCAAGTGACATTGTGTGCCCTTGATGTGAAGCACGTATCTTTCTCCTGTGACTGCTGGAAAGGTTCACCCTGAATCTGATGGCAAGGACTCAACTCGACCAACTCAGATTGCGGAATGTTCAGAACACAATTGGTCTGGACACTTCAATAATGTCAATGCCACCAAAAAGGAGGGGAAAAAATGGGAGGGACTAGTCTAGATCAAAAGAGAGGAAGGAGGCCTGACAACCAAACAGACTGGGCGTTCCTGCGTGGGGTCTTTGCAGGGATTGATGGGGGTGGGTGTCCTCCTTGCCAGTGGCACAAGGAGGCACAACCTCCTTGATTCAGCCTCAAGTTCAGGACCACCATCCCTACTCCCATACCTCTGTGAGAGCACGGAGGAGGGAATTTTAAAGCTATTTGCTCAACTTTCTCTGGACATTCCCTCCCTCTCCCCGGCCCTGGCTTCCTGGCAAGCATTCTGGCTGGAATTACTGGAATCGCACTGTCTGCTGACAGCTTCCTCTCCCTCCTGCCCCGGCTCTCCCACTGACGGGAGACAGGAGCGATGGATGGTCTGAGTTGGCAGGGCCCTGGCACCACCCAGTGCACAGACACTGCCCCCACACGCACCCACGCACAGGCCCGCTCGCCGCCTCTGCCCCCTGTCTCCAGGTCTCCAACTCTTACTTAATTTTTCCCTCCACCTCCTGTGTCTGTCTGCCTAAAGATTTCCCATTCTTGATCCTCTTCTCTCTCTCCCCCTCCTCCTGCTGTCTTTATCTGCTGTTTTGTCTCTGCGAATCTGTCCCTCTTCTGTTTCTCTCCTGCTTGCTATTTCTCTCTGCCTCTTTTGCTCTCTCTCCTTCCACCTTTTTTTCATTCAAGGCATCTTCGCTCCAGTTTTCTCTGTATTTTCTATACAGCATTCCCTCTTGAGGACATTAGGACTGTTGCCTTGAGACCTGCCTACCTGGGTACGCATCCTAGCTCTGGACTCCCAGGTAGGCCTATGCCCTTCCTTAACTTCTCTGGGTGTTGGCATCCTTGTTTCTGTAATGGGAACAGCAACAAGACCTCCTGCAAGCAGGACAAGCTCTCAGTAACATCTCCAGCAGGATAGAGTCCATGCTGCACACTTTGGTCTACACAGCCTGCCTCCTTTGATCCCTGCCTTTTCCACATGCTCTAGCCTCTCACACCTCTTCTTGTTTCCAAACACAGCCACCTTGCTTCCACGTCTAGGCCTTTGTCCTTGTTGATCCTCTTCCTAGGGGCCCTTCCCTACTTGTCACATCACTAAGGCCTTCTGACACTCTGCACGGTGGTTTGAAAATACATCATGACATCCTTTGACATTCCTCCCCTCCAAAGACAAACCTTTACTCCTCTCCCCTTGAGT
This sequence comes from Galagoides demidoff, assembly GCA_963574575.1. Lineage (NCBI taxonomy): Eukaryota > Metazoa > Chordata > Mammalia > Primates > Galagidae > Galagoides > Galagoides demidoff. The sequence continues at coordinate 87,692 of CAUYQV010034869.1, read as the reverse complement.
ATGAGCAAGACTTTGAGACTTGCTCCTGGAGAATGTGGTAGAGAGAGAGAGACAGTGTTGTGGCCTTGGAGGCTGGGTCATAGGAGACATCAGAGCTTCCCCCTGGATTCTCTTGGATCACTCAGCCTGGGGGAAGTCAGCCACCACGTCATAAGGATGCTCAAGCAACCTTCTGGAGATGTACACATGGGGAGGAACTGAGGCCTCCTGCAAACAACCAGCACAGGCTAGCCAGGAATGTTTGTGCACCACTTCAATGGCAGGGGAATCCTTCTGACCCAGTTGAACCTTCAGAGGATACCTCATCTCTGACCATCATCTTGACTTCAACCTCATGGGAGACCTTGAACCAGAACCATGCAGTTTGATTCTTGGGTAATTCATTATGCAAAAATGAATGAATGAATGAATGAATAATACACTGTCTAGTACTTTATTCTGATGCCATGTTCTGTTTTGTTTTGCTGATTTTTAATCTCTCTCCTATCAGGTGGTAAGTTCCAGGAGGGCAGTGGCCCTGCCCATGCAATCTACCCTGTCTCCCCACAGCCTGGCGTGGGGAGCTCACTGAGTCATTTTGGCCTGAATGCAGAGAGGTCAGCAATTTCCGGCTCAGCCTGAGAAACGAAACGTCCCTCCTATGGACCTCTGTCTCCCCAAGGAGAGCGGGGGAGCCTGCCCAACTCCCTTCTCTGTCTTTCTGCCTTGGGTTTCTTGTACTTTCTGCGGCCTTCTGCTTGGTTTTATTCCTGGTTGCCTGACATGGGGTGGGTTTGTGCAGATAGAGACACCTGTGGGAGGAAGGGCTCTGTGTGCTTTCTCCTCTAACAAGCTGCATCTAAAAAAATAGCTCCGCTTCTCAGCGGGAACGGAAATAGCCTGGCTTTAGGATCCTAATGGGGGTGGGAGGCAGGAGCAGCCCCAAAGGGGCCCCAGTCTGGTCACTCGCCCACACGTGAATCACTGCCCTTGTATTCATATATTCATCTTTCCACCCAGTCAGCTCTGAATTAATCTCCTCTTTATTATTTGCTTGTCTATTTGTATCTGCATTAATCCACTATCTATCCTATACCCGTATACTTACTAATTAATCCATTCATCCGCCCATGCCTTCAACTCTCCATCTATCCATCCATCCTCTATTCATCCATTATCCCTCCATATTCTTTCTAGTTTGTTGAAATGTCCTAGTGCCCTTATGTTAATTAATGAGTCTATTCACTTAACTGTGTGTCTATTTATTATATTTTAATTCATTAATTCACTAAACCTTCAATTCAGTTCAAACTCCCAGGTATTCACAAGTGTTCCTATTCTGCACCAGGCACTAGGCCCGTCTCTGGGATTAGGGGGTAAAGGAGAGAGACCCGGGCCCTACCCATGTGCAGTTCACCCAAATAATTTCTTGGATTCAGGTGAGGAGGTGGTCATGGGAGATCCCCAGGGGTGGATAATACCCCTGCTGCCTGGAGGCTAATGTTATGACAGGGCGGAACATGGGGCGGGAACATGGGGCGGGATCATGACAGCTGCTAATGGTTCTACCATTTGAATCTCTAGTGTCAGTGAGCCTCAATTTCCTCTTCTGGGAAATGGGGGCAATGTCAGTGAAAGTACCATGCCCCCCATCAACTAAGTGATACAGTGGCTTTCTAATCTTTTAGATGTGCTGTAATGATGAGTGTGCCTACATTCGTGTGTGTGTGTGTGTGTGTGTGTATACATGTGCAGGGTTTCTTTTGAGCTTCTTACTACCCAGGAATGATATCATTGGGGATCCAGCCACCTCTGCAGCCTGGGGTCAGCATTTTGCTTGCCTACCAGCAGCATCTGGCAGCTGTGAACAGCCTAAGTGGGTCCCGTCATGTTGAAGGTGCTTACTAAGAATCCGGGTCGTCTGTAGGGAGCTGGCTGTCCTTCCTCCTTCCTTGGGAAGGAAAGAATTCTTGTCTGAGTCTCATCAAGGCAATGAATTAGACGTCCTTGAACACCTCCCTCTCCAGAGCAGACCCCCAGCTTCCCAAGGTTGAGTTCATCTTCAACGATCATTACCCAAGATCCTATGGCTCAGGTGGCCTTGGAATAGGACAGGCCTGGCTTCTAATCCCCTTGGAATAGGACAGGCCTGGCTTCTAATCCCTGCTGAAGTCTCCGTGCTGTGTGACCCCTGGAAAGTTGCTACCCTTTTCTGAACCTCCTTTCCCTCACCTTAGGAATACTTCCAAGGCTGGTGTTAGGAACATCACACGGGCAGCTTGTGTGCCCGGTAAAGGTTGGCTCATTATCGTTCTGGAAGGCTGGTGTGAGCCTGCACTTGAGTCATCAGGGGAGAGAAGGGAGGATTCTGCTCAGAACAAGTCAAGGAAAGTCAGATGTAGTTTTTTCATTTCATTTTATTGAGTCACAGGCTCTCGTGGCTTGGGAGGAGATAGAGAAGTCCTCCTCCTCGCAACTGGCACCTTTACAATGTTCTTTCTACTTGTGGTGTGCGAGGCAGACTCGTGCTTTGTCCTGTTTGATCTTCACCCTGCACATGGGATCCCTGCGTGGGATCCCTGCACCCCTTTCTTAGCCAGAGCCCTGGCATTAGAGCAGGTGAGGTTCTCATAGCTGGTCTGGGACAGGGATCTCAGACTCAGGGCCTGCGGGCTGGTGGCTCTGATCTGGGCCAGACCAATTAGGAGAGCAGAAGCTCACAGTGAAGCCGGATGGAAGGACTTGGGCGAGGCAGCCCAGGAAGCTTGCTCAGCGCCCATACGCCTCAGGATCAGCCCCACTCCTTGTTCTGTCCCTTCCTGACTTCATGCTTCATCCTCCAGCCACCCCAAACCCTGGGCATGTCCCAGAAAGTCTGCACCTCCCCGGCCCTTTGCATGAGTTGTCCCTATTGCTAACAGCCCGCTCCTCACTTTTTGATCTTTCTGGTCTCAGTCCAGCTCACATTCTAAGACAGCCTAATCGGGCTGGGTGGGGCACTCCACCTCTGTGGCCCCACGGACCCCTGGATTCCCACCCCTACAGTAAATCTGTCTGTTTGCTTGTCAGCCTTTCTCCCTGGACAGAGAAGGCCTTGGAGACGTGGTGTGGTGCCATTCACTGGTGACCTCCAGGTCCTAGGGTGAGAACGGTACAGAGAGAGGCTTGGAGGCATCCCTGGATGAACGTGGAAAGAAGGAAGGCAGGCGTTTTGACACAAACACTCAGATCTCATTCTTCCCAGCCACTGTGCTTTTCACAGCACTACTCAAATTAGGCTCAGTGAAGTGAGGTGACTTCCCTGAGGTTTCCCAGCAGGTAGAAAGCAGGGCCCAGCCTTATGCTGGTATGTTGTCCATAGAAAAACATTTAACAGTGAACAGGGCCCTGGACTTGGAGTGCAGAGGCCTGGCTTGAGCTTTGGAGAAACTCCTTCCCTTCCCTGGACCTCAGTCTCTTTATCTGCATTCAGATACCGTGGTCTGAGTCTCTGTGTCTCTGGGTAAAATTCAGCAATGCCTTCAAGGGGAAGGAAGCCAGTGCAGGCTGGGGGTAAGAATTCCAGGATGAGACAGGGGGACTGACTGGCCTCAGATAGTAGGGGAAGGGGGAAGGGGAGGGAAGTCAGGCTGGGACGGGGGCTGGTGGCCGGGGAGGGCTCTGCACCTCCAGATGGGCCGTTCCTGTCCTTGCCTTCGGTTCTGGATCTTAAGATGTTTCCAGATGAAGCGTGCCCAGTACACCTCTCTGGATGTGAGAGTGCAATTTCATCTCTCTGGATTTGCGTAGAAACAGTTTCCCTGTCCCTGTTGCATTTCATCTTCCCAGCCAGGTCTTAGCGCTCAGTTCACATGAGGCAAAATATTTGGACACCAGGAAAGTATTAAGTAATTGGTGGATTCTTTTTCCCTCTTTTCCACTTGCGTTTGTTTGTTTCCTGCAGAGTTGCCTGACACCAGCCAGCCTTGAATCTGGTCCTATTCTCTCTGGCCCTGCTCTCTCTGCAGCTGAGACCCAGGGAGCCAAACCCAGGGTGTGCACGGAAGGACGGGGGGGCCGATGAGGCCGTGTTGTACAGACAACAGTGCATACCAAGAGTCCCTAGGATCTTGGAAGGAAGAGAAAATGGAAGCAGGCCCCTCAAAACACCTGCAGAATGACCTTGAGATAGCAGTTGGTCAAAAGAGCAATTTAATCAGAAAGAACTCAGCCACCTTCTAGCTACAGACAAAACAGGGACTTAAAAAAGCCCAGGTGTCCCAGACCTATGAGACCTGGCTAGGGTCTGTCTCTTTGAGTCTTGGATACATTGATACATTTTTCATCATTTATTACGGAGTTGTTCCTTTGGTTGCCAGATTTAGCAAACAAAAACACAAGACACCCAGTTGGATTTGAATATCAAGTAAATGATGAATATTTTTTTTTTAGTATATCCCATGTAACACTTGAGATGTATTTATCCTAGAATTTTTTTTCTTTTCTGAAATTCAAGTTTAATGAGGCATCCTATTTGTTTTGGTAACCCTAGTGTAACAACAAAGTAAAATCATGTAAAGTTCATGGTACACCTCGCCCCATGGAGAGTGATCAGAATCTGGTAAGCATTTCTATTCATGTTACCCCAAGAATACTAGATACTAAAATTAGTATTAGTTAGTTAATGTTAATAGTACTAATACTTATCACGTACTGAGTAGCTACTATGTTCCAGGCATGCCCTTTACTTACTTCCTGCATTATTTCATTTTCATCACATCACTCAATGGGGTAATGCTACTGTTCCCATTTTCCTGCCGAGAATCCCATATCCAGCAAGGTTAATTTCTGTAACAGCCGATACCTAGATTTCTGATAGAGGAGCTCTATTCTGAGTGCCCGGCGAGGGTTGCCTCCCTGAATGATCTCACCAGCTCTGCAAATAGAAGCTAGTGTTATACCATTGCTATCATCTCCATATTGAAAATGGGGAAACTGAGGCCCACAGTCACATGGGCTCATCCGTGGCTTTACGAGGCTTCAAGCCCAGGCAGTAGGCTGCCTGCATCTGTCTCTCCCCTAGGCTGTTTTGTCAGCCACATAAATAGATGGAAGGAAGGTAACTGGGGAGCATGGAACGCAAGGCTACCAGGTTGTGGCAGGCAGCTCATGCAGCCCTGCCATCAGCCCTGTGAGCAAAAGGCATCATCTTTCCTACTTTTGATGGAGGCTGAGACTTCCCTCATTATATGCAGAGAGTTGGTGTCAGGACAAAAGTTCATGGAGTCCCAGAGCTGAGCACTGGAGGGACCTGGGGGCAAATCATAGGGTGGAAGCAGGGCTCAGCAGGTGGAGTCCAGGCACCCCCTCCTGTCTCCCAGAAGAGGAGCTCTGACCCCTCCTGGCTGTGTGACCTTGGACAAGGGACCCAGCCTCTCTGGGCCCCTATCTCCTTATCTGTACTAATGGAGTGATAATAGTACCTTCCAATAAGAGGACTCTTTGTAATCATTAAATGACTTACTCCATGGAAAGCACTTACCCCAGTGCCTTCTAGCACAAAGAAACTGGAAAATAAATGTAAACAGCTCTGGTTTTAGGCATCTGCCTTTCTTTTGAGCTCTCTCAGGAGCAGAGCTTGAGGACTCAGAGCAGGTGGTTCCTTTGGGAGATGAACTTAGAATGAGTCAGAAGAGAAGTGGATGAGGACACAGGGAAGGAAAGAAGCCATCTGGAGCTCAGTCCCACCGGGAATGCTGCGTGGCTGTGCAGGACACACCCCAGGGGTGAAGGAGTTGGGGTCTTTATCCAACTTCCTCACACCTCTGACCTAACCCACTGCGCAGGCTCAGTGCACCCTGTGGGCCAGAGGAAGCCCTGGGCAAATGCAATGGCTCACTGTAGGATTGCTGGGCATGAGACTAGTGAGTGGCAAGCAGACATGGACAGTGCCCGGACCATGTCTACACTGCAGCCCAGGAAGATGTAATTTACCTCAACTTAAAAAGTGTCCTGTTCTAATATGATAACAATAAAACAAACAAAAATGGCATTGACAACAACAATGATAATTCGGGTTGAAAACCAGGGAGATGGTCTAATCCCCACCATGGAACTCTCAGACCAGCACTCCTCTGCAAAGCTGACAGTGGGGTATTCGGAGAGACACCCCCAGATCTCCCTCAGATCTCAAGAGGACATGGGGCAGCTGTCTGGGTCCAGGAGCTGCTGCCGCCCAGAGAAGAGGACACAGCCTGTCCTTCAGGCTGGTGCTTGTGCAGAGGCTGGGGCGCTAATTGCAGAGGTAGTAGGCCCATAAAGCATGCTGGACGGCGGCTGGCGGTGGGCTGAAGGCAAAGCCTGTCAGGGACTAGCACTCAGCTTTGATTTAGCATCGGAGCAAAGGTTTAAAAGGAAAAAGGGGGAGGAGAGAGATCCACTGGGTTGGGCAAAAATATTCAGGCTAAGAGGTTAGACCATGAGTGTATCTGTTTAGATAACTACTTAGAGCACCTCCCTAGTGTCTGGGGCTTTACCTGGCTTGCTGCACTGTGTCCCCCTAGCTACCTAAAAACAGGTATTATTTGTATCTCTATTTTTGAGATGAAATGGCAGAGAAAGAGGGGGAAAGCAGCTCACCCAGGGCCACTCAGCAAGGACTGGTCAGAGGTGGGATGAGAACCCAGTACTGAGTCCAGATCCTCCTCCCTCTAACACAGACTATGGTAATAAAAGTTGTGTGGGGATGTGCTGGCTAGTGGTGAAAGTCAGTGATTATTCTCCTGGGCTGCTGGGATCATTTTTCTTGCCTTATTTCCTGGTTCTCCCCTTGTCAATAGCCTTGTGGCTTTAGTGGAGTGGGGCTCAGTTTATTCACCTCTAAAGTGGGAACACATGTAGTACATACTTTCCCCAGGTTGTTCTTATGATTGATGACGTCAAGGTTTGGGGGTAACTAAGTGATACTTCCTAAATATGACATCACCTCCAGGGAGTTTATAATTTGCAGGAGACCCTTAGGGGCAGAAACATGAGCATTTGGTGGTAGGAGCCCAGCTGTCGTGCCGGGCTGATGTGAGCGGCCAGCTGAGCCTGTCTGTGATTCGGATGCCTTCTTCACCAAACCCCTCAGAAGTCTCCTTTGCCCACGGCTGCTTGGAGGAAATCCCAGGTGGCCACCCAGCATTGCGCCTTCCAAATGTTGCAGTGTACTAGGCATGTTAAAGGCATCATCCTGTGGAAACTTGACGATAGCTCCTGAGTGAAATCCTTTTAGCTTTGCCATTTTACAGATGGGAAAACTGAGGTCAGAGAGGCACAATCCCTTGCACAGGCTACACAGTTGGTAAGTACCAGATTGAGCCCAGGACTGCCCTGTCCTGTCCAGAGCCTATGGGCCCATCCACTCTCAGCCAAGCTAAGAAAGACAAATTTCCTCCTGCAAATGCCCAGGGAAGCTACTGCAGGCAGGCATGTTGCCCTGGGCAGATGGTGATCTCATGGTCTTGCCTGGCTGCGGCTCGTCAGCCAGGGTGGATATGTCTAAAGTCTACAGACTCCGTACTCCCCAAACCCCTAGTCTAGCCATGCCCTTCCAAAGCCATCCTTCAGAACTTTTGAGACTCAAGAAGTCAGCTGTACCTTAAGAAATAATCATAATAGTAATAGAAAAGAAAAGAAAGCAAAAGAACAAAAATGGAATGACTTCACCCTGGACACTGGGCCACGTTAGCTCATGGCTCAGTTTTCTGGGTCAGGGACAGGGATGGGGTGGGGGAGTGCGTGATACTCTTATGCAAGGCATTTGGCGGTGGAGAAACTCTAGTTCCTAAAGATTATTATTTTAACAAACCCAGCTTTGACGTGTCCAAAGGCAGCGGGAGGCTCTGAAGGGTTTTCCAAGAAAGCGTGTGTTTCTTGGGGTTATTATTTCAGACTCAGGTTCTCAGGGAGGGGGACTGTTTTGCTCAACTTGTGTTTCTGGAAAAACAGGCCCTTGGAAAGAGTTGGCCGAGGCAGGCAGGATGTGGAATGGAGAGCTGTCAGGCTTGGAAGGAGGGAGGGGGCCGGGGGTGTGGGAGGGGAGGGCCAGCACCCTGTGCTGGGTCTCTCCTTGAGCTGGGCCTTGGAGGCCTGGCCCCCATCTGGAGGAGCAGGCTGCTTGAAGGTGGGAACTGGTTGTAGTCTCTCCATGACCTCACCCTTGAGGGACAAGCTTTGCCCCACTAGCCTTTCCCCTCTGGAGAAAGGGGAGATGGCACAGGAGCGGGGGCAGACCCAAGCCACCATCTTGGTCGGCCTTGCGAGGCATGAGCAGAAGGTGGGCTCTCGCAGCCATCAACACAGCAATGTTCAGGGAGAGATCGCTGACTCACAGTGTGCTTCAGTTTCCCCTCTGGGATGGAGAGTATTGAAACTATACGTGTGTTGGCTGGGCATCCGTAGCACAGTGGTTATGGCACCAACCACATACACTGAGGCTGACAGGTTCGAATCCGGCCCAGGCCAGCTAAAACAACAGTGACAACTGCAACAAAAAATAGCCGAGCATTGTGGTGGGCACCGGTAAGTTCCAGATACTGGGAGGCTGAGGCAAGAGAATCACTTAAGCCCAAGACTTGCAGGTTGCTGTGAGCTATGATGCCATAGTACTCTACTGAGGGCAACATAGTGAGACTATGTCTCAAAAAAAAAAAAAAATAGAAAGAAAGAAAAGAAAAGTATATGTGTGGCCTGCCGGCCTCTCCGGCCTCACCCCATAGCTCTCTCACCTACACTCTCTCTTCTTCCCTCTTCCTGAAGGCCTTCCTGAGACCCTCAAAGGCCCGTGGTCCTCGGGGTCAGCCACCTGCCTGGAACCCTTCGCTTTGCTCCCAACCTGCCTCCTGTCTCTTCTTTTGAGCAGACTTACATATCACCTCCTGGGGGAACCGTGTCTCATCCCCAGACTAAGTCGAGAGCCTCTGTTGGGTGTCCTTCTAACATTTGGCATTCTGTGTTTCTTTAGAGCCCATCTCACAATGTAATTCTATAATTATGGATCCAGCGTCTGAATGCTCATCCTTCTTGTTCACTTGGGTTTTCCCGGCCCCTGGCCTGACACACGACAGGTCCTCCATGGGCGGATGAGAACATCTCCCAAGTGAGGCTCACAGCATCGGGTGTCTTGGCCCCAGGGCAAGGGCAGAGCTCAGATCTGGTCTGCCAGGTAGACAAGCCAGGTAGATAGCTGACACACCAGCGGACAGAGGGAGATGCCTTCCTCTACCCCTTCTTCTCAAGGTCATGTGGAGAGCTGCATTCTAGGGATAAATGTATCCCACCCACCTGCATTTGGTCAGTGTAGCCATTCGCTTCAAAAGAAAGTTCCTTATTTGGTCAGTGTAGACCACTCTTTCCATCCCCAAAATTCCCTTCTTCTCTGAGGTTCCTCCATTTCCTCTTGGCCCCTGGCTTCTTCTCAACTTCTCCTGGATCTGCAGATCCATGGGGCAGAGACTCCTCCAGCAAACCCCCCGCAGGGCCCCACCGGGACACCACTGGGTCTTTTCGCTTCTCCGCTGCTCCTGGAGCCATTGCTTCCTCCCGGGGACCCACCGCTCTTTCAGGCCCAGAGGTGAGTCATCAACGAGGCATCACGTGTCTCCTGCTTTGGAGCCCTGCTCCCTGGACTTTGTTTTATGGGGTTTGGCTGTCTGAGACTGCCGACGATTTCATCCATCAACTCAGGATCGTTCCAACACTAATGCTGAATTTATAGAAGTGGTTAAACAAAGTGTTGACAATAGGGACGGCGTGTTTCTGATTAACACGGCGATTCCAAGGGAAACTGCCAACTGTGGGGAAGTCAGTAAAACACAGCAGTGATTTCCCAGGCTCGGTAAGTTGGAGATTTGACATCACGGGATTAGCAGATGTTGCGCAAGGAACTTGCAAAGCACTTGGAGGCGTCGCTTGACAGAGAAGCTCAGGCTCGTATACAAACCAGAGCTGCTCCTTTCTTTCTCTTTCTTTTTTTTTTTTTCCTTGAGAGATTAAATCTGAATTCTCTGTCAACCTTAAGAGTTTCCATCAGGAAATGTTGTCAGCTTCAGCGATGCTCCCAGAATCCCATCCTTGCTTTCTTTCGGAAGCCACACCGGCTCGCATTTGTCACGTACATCCCGGGTACCTGATACTTTATGGAATCGTCTCGTGTCATCTACGGGGTGAGGTGGGGGCTGCAGTTACATCGCAAAAAATAACTTTTTAGTTTGGAACAGCTGAAGATTCACAAGAAGTTGAAACATGAGCACCGAGCATTCTCGGGTACACGTCCATTGGCGATAACATCTCACACAGCCACAGTACGTTGTCAAAGCCGGGAAATTGACTTGGTACAATGCCACACACCTTGTGCAGATTTTATCAGTTGGAACATACACTCTTTCTTTAAAAAAAAAAGTTCCTTGACATTTTAGGACATGTTTGGATGAAGGCAACCCACATCACACCAGGATATAGAATTTTTCTATCCCGACAATGGAATTCCCTTGGGTTACACTATACTAGCCTCACTTTCCCTTCAAGCCCAACTCCTGGAAACCACTGATCTCTATCAATATAATTTCGTCACTTTAAGAATGTTATTTAAACGGAATTATACGGCATGCTCTGTCCATGTGGTTGCAGTTCGTTCCTTTTGTTACTGATTAGTATTCCACGGTATGTGTGGATGTACCACAGTTCAAGTCACCTGCTAAAGGGCAGCCAGTTGTTTCCAGGTTGGAACTATTGCAAATCAAGTGTAGTTAACACGTGTGCACAGGTTTTTCTGTGATTCTTGACCTTATTATTTAGCAGATGAGGGAGGTGAGGGAAGTGACTTGCCCAAGGTCATGCAGCTGACCATTCAAATGAAGATTTGAACCCAGGCAGTCACCCCAGGGACTGGGGTAACTATCAGCAAGACGGAAAATCTTGTAGTTAAAAACAATGAACCCTAAGAAATGAATTAACATGCCAGGAAGATGCACTGTGTTTATCAGTGATGTTGTGTTCCCACGAGAATATGCCGCATGTCCCTTGTAAGAACGGTTTGACAAAGCCTAGCCCTTGGCTTAGTGGGCAAGGAGCTTCCCCAAACAGCCTCTGCTGCCCACGGGTCCACACTGCTTGCCACCCCTTCTCTGGCTGATGAGAGAGCTGTTTTCCCTCAGACACCTGAGATTGATCTAGTGATCTTGGTTCTGCTCATACCACCCCTGTGCTGGGAGCTCCACTCCCTCCGTGTCCACCAAGCTGTCTTCTGGCAATGGCACCTCCTCGAAGAGACCAGCTCATCCTCACCCTGCCCCGCACCATGGTCCTCGGCTCTGTGAATATTTACCTATTTCCATAAACATGCCGTCCATTCATTAAGCAAAGCTTCTGGAGGATCAAGGATGTGCCACACACTGAGCTGAAGCCCAAGAAGCAGAAACAAATAATCTGTATTCTCTCAGCCCAGCCGTCAAGCACCCCAGAATGCAGAGGTAGAAAGCTATGGAGAGATGCGTGGGAAAAGTGGATTGGAAAAGCCCTCCGTGAGGGTCCTGGACGGGCTCCTGTCCTGGACTTGTTTCCTGCTCAGAGTGAAATGATGAGGCAGGTGTATCCTGGCTTCTGAAGTGAGGAGCTGGGGCCACCAGGCTCAAGACCCCAGAGTCACCAGGAGCCAGTGCCCAGGTCAGATGGCTGCGTGGGAGTCCAGGTGCTTCTCAGAGTCTGCTGTACGCACATCCCAGGGCCCAGTGAGGACTTGAGTGGAGAACAGAGGGCGACAGGGAGGAACTGACCTCAAATGTGGCAGCTTCTCTCCTGCCTTAGACTCATGAACAGACCGGCAGCCCCCACGCCCACCTGCAGCCCATCTTCCTCCAAGGGCCTTTCATGCTTGCTCTGCATTTGATTTCCTTTCTCCAGTGGCCTCCTGCTCCCCATAAAACTCAATCTCCTTTTGTTTTCAATTCAATTAAGGGCTCGTAATTCCACCCACAAGGCCACACATCTAAGGCGCAGTCAATAACCAACCAGGCTGCTCCAGCCCAAGGCAGGTCCGCCTGGAGAGGGAGGAATGGGGAAAGACCTCTGGGCTTCCCACCAGAGGGAGTACAGAATGGGGTCTGGGGCGGGGTGAGAGAGAGCACTGACTTCTAGACTCACCCACGGCACTTACTCACTATGTGACCTTGGCCAACAGTGGCCCTCTCTGAGCCTCGGTTTTCCCATGTGTATAATGGGACCAAGAAATACTTTCATAAGTTTTTAGCCTCGTTCTTTCACTCACCTAAACTTTCTGGTTGTTGTTTCGATACTAACTTTTTAATGAAAGATTGAAAATACACCACACCCAGGAAGCCTGTCAAAATGTGTCCTCTGAAGTGTTTGTACAGGTGCGCAAAAACATTGGATTAAAAAGGTCTGTCACCAGGAGAGGCTGACTGAGCAAACCGTGCTACTGCAGCACCTCGCCTTCCACTTCTGCACAGGAATGGGAGCAGGTCCACGTGCACTGCCGTGAAAAAGTGACCAAAATATATCCTTAAGAGAAAGTTGCAGAAATTACATATGTTATATATACACATATATTTCTTTAACTAAGAAACCAACCAAGATTACAAATAGAACGCAATTCAAAACAGAAACAAAAATCCTACTTGCGCCTGGGGTCTGAAGCACATCCCTCTAGTAAATAATGAGATTCGGAGTGGGGAGTTTGGGCACGTCCAAGTTTTCCAATGAGCATAAATTTCTTTTACAATTAAAACACATATAAACCTATAAAATGAAGTGAATACCTGCTTGCAGTTGAGAATCTGAGACATGCGTTAAAGTTAAAAAAAAAAAAAAGAAGGAGAAGAAGAATATTTAATTTCCACAACTCAGTGATAATCACTGTTGACATCTTTATGTATTTCCTAGTGGTCTTTTTCCTTATTCACGTACACACATATTTTTATAATAAAGTTGGAATTGATGGGTGATTGTGGGGATCACACCTATGATTTTTCCTATAAGATACATGTGAATCTTTCTAAATGTCTTAACACAACAATTATGAGAATGACATGGTGGCTATGTTGGCCAATTGGATGAAAGTATTTCAAATTGTATATGGAAACAACCCACTGTATCCCATGATAGAATTAATGTGCACAAATATGATCTAATAAAAAAAAAAGTTGGAATTATGCTTCATGCAAAAATTTGGTAGCCTGTTCTTTTATTTAACATTTTCACATAAAGATTTCCCCAGGTCATTAATGTTCACCTGGAAATCATGCTAGAAGGCCCCAGTGATGGTTTGGCCACCAGCACTTTCTCTAATCCTCTGAGTGTTAGTTATCCATCTCAATTGTTCTGATTCACTGGCCACTCCCCCAGGGCAGGGACGCAGCCTTGGTTCTGGTGTTCCCTGATGTATCACCAGGATCTTGCTAGGTGTTTTTGTACATAGTAAAGAGACAGTATATATCTGCTACATAAGTGAATTAAACAAAAGAGAGACTAAATGAATGCAAATATTTCTAAATAAGTACAAACCCAATGGCCCATGTGAAAACACTTTTCCTTTGTCAAGGTCAGAAAACACAGGGCTAATACTCCTGGAATGACACATCTGGAGGTGGGCTGGGCTCTGCGTCCTCTCCTTCGAAACCTCTCATTTCTCTGCTGATGTTCTGAGTCACTCCAGGGTGGGAAATCAGGCCCTCGCCACTGAGCGTGGCTTTGAACACAGCCAAAACAAATTGCTGCACTGGTCCCTGGAGGGGAATGTCATTTCATCCACATAAGTGGCTTTTGATTGAAGCCGGGGAGTCACACAGCATGGGAAAGACAGTGTTTCCCAAGACAGCCTGTTGTGCAGACAGAGCCCTCAGGAGCCTCCCGGGGTGAGTTCTGAGGTGGGACCCATCCTCCCAGCCCACATTCCCTGACTCCCATGGTTGAGAGGATCACAGCCAAGTTAAGAAAAGCCTCTGTGTCAGACACGTTTTATGTCTTAGGCAAAAAGCTTCAGCTTAACAGGACTGTGTTCAGATCCCACTTCACCACTTCCCACGTGACTTTTGGGCTCTGTAAGCCTTGGTTTCTTATCCCTAAGATGGGGATAATGACAGAAGTCACCTCACAGCCCTCGTGAGGACTAAATGAGATAAAGTGCATGAAACACACAGCACAATGCCTGGCACACAGATGGACGTGATCCCCGGTGGCTGTTCTTTGAGCCTGTCTGAAGACCTATGGATCAAACGTGCACCCGTCCCTTGCCTCGGAAGTGAGGCCAACTCCATTTCATCAAGCTTGCTGTGACCATGACTTCTATCTTTGTAGAAGTATAGTGGGTCCTTTAGAAGTCCCTGTGGCTCTGCTTTGACCATGGACTTACAAACCTCTTCCCTGATGACTCCAAGGGAAACACAGAGCACCACCACCAAATGTCTAAATGGCAGGTTGTTTGATTCGTGATGGGTGACAAACTCAGGACCCCAAAGTTACTCAAACGATTAGAGAATCTGGCAAAGGAAAATTATGACAATCCCAGCACTGGGTCTGGAAACTCAACTTTATGAATCACAATAACTATAACAACAGTTCACACGAACTTTGTGTGCACAGCTTTTATTTAATCTGCACAACTTCTCTCTGAGCAAGTTCCGTTATCATCCCCGATTACACAGGAGAAAATTGAGGCTTGGTCCCTGTGCCCCAAACTTTCTGGCTGGTAGACCACTGAGCAGAAAGTCCAAAGCAAGAAAAGCTTGTCTCCAGGCCATGCTTGGCCCGGGTGCCGTGTCGAATGATGAAGCCGCCAGGCATGTGACTCAAGGCTGGTCTGGGAAGAGTCAGCGGGTTCCTAACGCCACTGAAGACCTGAGTGTGGCCAGCAGGCTGCCTTCCTCAGTCATCAGCACACTCATTCATGCAATCAGGATTAACTCAGAAGGCACAGGTTTGGGAGGAGTGGGTTAGGGCAAACCAGCCAGAGACACTCCCTGCCCTGGAGGGGCTCACAGGCTAGCAGGAGAGGCTGATGGTAAATAAATGATCCCCTGTGAGTTCCAGGTGCTGTAAGAGGTATTATGGGGGACTTAACCTTCCTGCAGAATTCCCTGGGCACGCTGGTGCAGGGGATCCACTGCTACGTTGGAATGAAAGAATACATACAAATAGCGTGGTGTCATGCCTGGCACACAGCAAATGCCCACGTTAGCGCAGTAATACCCCAAACTTTCACCAGTTGGACTCGCATCACGGACATTTTGGACCGTTTGGGCAGCCTTTCCCTTGTTAGACTGAGCACATAGCTCTGTGCACGCGTAGCTCCTCCCACACAAAGACCCACTCCCCTTTCCTTGGGGATTCGCTGGGAGAGATCTATTTTGTCTCCAATTTCTCATGATTCAACTGGCCCAGGACCCCTCTACCTCCCAGCTTGTTGAAGGGCTCAGCCCCAGCCTCTGACTTTTTTCTGTACTCAAGCACCAGCTAACCCGAGACTTTGCTTCGATTCATCCAAATGTGGCCCTGTCCCCAGATATGAGGAACCTGGAATTGCTTATTTGCAACAAATGGTTAAAATAAATGTCCCTTTTGAAGGCAAAGAAATAACTTAAACTAGGTTAACACTAACAAGACCCCTCAGTACCTCCTGCGTGAGCATAGTTTACCACGTTGCTGCTTTTAACTGGAGGCAGCCCTTAGATGCTAACTTCACAGGCCCACTGCGCAGATGCAGAGACTGGGGCCTAAGCTCAGAAGAGCCCCAGGGGCAGCCCAAGTCCCAGCCTGATGGGTGACGGGTTCACGCTTGGTCACAGCAGGCCCATCTGCCCTGAGATGGAAATCTCATCAGCCAGGGTTTCCTTCCCAGCCCTGCCAGTACTTGCAAGGGACACTATAAAAACAGTCTCTCATAAAGGTGTTTCAGAGTTCCTGCTTTCCGGCCTCGCTCCAGGCCAGGAAACGCTGAGAAGACTAATGCTGCTGGGCCTTGTCTTGGGTGGGAAAGATTTTTAGAACTCAAGAAAGCATTTCTTTTATGTCTCACTCTCACTTCAAGCCAAACCCGGTCCTCCCCAGCTTGAGTTCTTCTCACCTGCTAATGAGAATTCCTGATTCTCCACTTCGGCCCAGTGGGTGAGAGTGAGGGGAGGGTCCAGGCTGCAGGTCTTGATCCAGAATTTCCTAAACTCAAGTAATATTCCCGGGTGGGGGGTGGGGGGGGGAGGGTCCCTTTTAAGGAACAAAAATAAAAAGGACCCCTAACATTCACTTAAATCCATTTATTTTAAAATATGCTTTAAATGTGTACAGATATAAATCAACACATTAACTCTTTATATGTTATTTTTGTAGAATTATTGACGAAACTACAGAACTATAAAATTTAAATGATCAACATTAATTCAACATGACAGAGAATGAACGCTGTTCGTTTGAATCTAAAGCATCCATGCCAGGTATAATGGAGAAAGACGGCATTCTAAATCTGCTTCTGTATGAAAACTTTGTACCAGGGATGGCAAGTTATGAAAGAGATCCAGAAGGACAGTGATTTATGTAAATTGAGATTTTGTTTTTCTCCTGTGTCAAGTGAAATACCTATAGTATGGGCCTGCCTCGTTCACGGTGCCTCGTGGGCATAATTTGGCTTCTGTGGCTCCGGCTTTTGCATCTATATCCCAGTGCAAGAAGAAAACAGAAAGGGGGAAACCTGAAGCATGCCCACCAGCTCCATCTGTCCTTTTCAAAGAACCTCCTCAGAAATCCCACCTAACGACCTATGTTTCTGTTGCTCTGGCAACTCTATATCTAAGGGAAGAGGAGAATAAAATGTTTTAGGTGGGCACATCAGCACCTCCAATAAAACAAGGAATCTTACCTGAAAGAAAGGAGGAATCAACTTTGGGTAGGAGAATAGCAGTGGCTTCCACTCTCGCTGTTTTCTAAGTTGTGTAATTCCAAGCAGATAATGCCTTTAGAGATGGGGATATTGTCCAAAATAGTATGTGCAATGGAAATACTTTGCTGGTTAGCTTAGGATAATTAGGCCTCAGTTAAATCTGATTTAACTTAATCTCATGCTCTTAATGATGCATAACGTAAGTACACCAGAAGGTGGTCTGCTTTGCATGAACCAGATTTTTAAAATCACCACTAACTGAGCATCTATTACAATTACCGCCAGCATCAGGAACAGAGAAAGGTCTTCTCAGCATACTCCCTACTGCCCTCATTGGCAGTGAATGATAGCACATTGGCTGGGGTGTGTCCACTCAGTTGGGAGTCTGCTACTGATGTTGTGGGGCTGACCTCGAGTCCCCCCGAGGCCACCGTGCTTTTGTCTGCAGCATCATGAGGCATCTCCATCTCTGCATCGTACTCTTAGAATGCCTGTAAAATCTTCACTGGAAGCACACTGTGAGGGCATTTGGATTTTACTCAGGAAGCTCACAACTGTGAAAGCAAATATCAATTCGGGCACTAAATTCCTTGCTTATAGATTGTCCAGGTTATAAGGCAGTCACCTTTTCCAGATTACAGTAAAGATGAGGAAACAGAAGCAAGCAGAGAAGAGGATACTTGGTATATCTGAGGTTCTACTTTTCTAAATGATGGCTTCTGTCATCAGGTAGATGGTTGTAAAAGGGTCTTTGTGCCCAGGATCCTGTATGTTTCCCTCACTGAAGCCCTGGAAACTGCTGGAAGGGTTACCTTGTTTGAGCGGTGAGAAGCCTGTATCTCACAGAGGGAAAGCCACCTGGTGAAGGTCACATAGTTCATGACGGTTGGGGCTGAGACTCAACCCTGCTCTGGCTTGGAGCTGTGTAGGGCTGGGCTCTGAAACCTGCAATATTGCAGCAGAGAACTGAGGCCTCCTAATGGCACCACTATACCTGTGCCCCCCCACAAAGGAGATACGCTAGGCTCCAAAGACCTGAAACCATCCGATAGGGTTTTCCAGATGATCTGGATCAAAACACCCATTATACAGATGGGAAAGGTGAGTCATGAGTGGGTGAGAAGCCATCAAGTCGGGAATACAGCACCAAAGAAGGGGATGCTTCTGAAGACCAAGACAATGGCAGAAACCCAGCGAAGTTTCAGGGCATGAAGGGTCAGAACAAAATCCTAGGCAAGGGTTTGCTGCTCTGATGATGACAGTGGCAATAATGATGATTGTTACAACCATCATCATTAATAGCAGCTCATGCCCAGTCAGATCAGCTCTCAGTAACTACCACCTGTTCTTACCAGGCTTACATTATCAGACTTACTACACAGTGCCTGGTGCTATCATTATCATTATTCAGCATACACTCTGGTTCCTAGAAGGGCTCCATCAGTAAGTTGAATGAGTGAATGAATGAATGAGTCCATCAGAATTACTAGAGCCCCTAGTCTGGCCTCCTTGGCCAGGCCACATCCCCACACCGGGTCCTTGTCCCATGATATGAAGGCACCTTCCATATCACCAGCAGGAACCAGACTCTAATCCACTGTTCTTTGGTTTAAGAGTCATTACAAAGTGCTTAATTAAGTAAGCCTCGCTTAATCACCAAATGTTTGCATGGGGAACGAGTTCCTGGGAAGCAGGGCACTTGACATGTTCTGTACAGAAATAATCACACCAAGGAGGAGGGGAGGATGGCAGGCCAGGACTCAGAGCCCCGCCTTTCATCTGAGAGCCTCGCCCATTCATCCACTGAAGGGGAATTAAAAGGTTTTTGCTAAGAGCAATTGAGAACTCCCACATTCCTGCTGCATGAATCACAGGAGGAGGTGGCTGTCTGGGCTTCCAAAGGCTGGGAGCAAGGGGATAGGTAGGAATGGAGGGGCAGGCAGGTC
This sequence comes from Galagoides demidoff, assembly GCA_963574575.1. Classification (NCBI taxonomy): domain Eukaryota; kingdom Metazoa; phylum Chordata; class Mammalia; order Primates; family Galagidae; genus Galagoides; species Galagoides demidoff. Next base: position 68,861 of record CAUYQV010034869.1, on the reverse strand, counting down.
GGGGTGCAGGGAGGAGAGGAGGGCACAGCACAGAGACATACAAGTAGGGGATTTTGCCTCCCCACAGCCTCTCCCTGGCTCAGCCTATGGCCTGTATTTTAAAGCACTTCCTTAGAAGATAGGTCTTGATTGCCCTCTCTCTTATTTCAGGAAGAAGTTTGCAAATTGTAAATTAATTTGCAGATTACATTGGTGGTGGTGGTGGAGGGCTGGGTGGGTGTGTGGCTAGGCTATCATTTAATTTCTTCCTACATATCTTCCTAATCCAGAGCTTCCCACAGAGCACAGGATTAGTTGGTACAAGGATGAACTTGCTTCTCTTATCTCAATGGCTAGATGTCTCTTTTCACATGTATTAAGGGAACCAGCACCTCATCCTCTGATTTCACGGGTATTATCAAATCAAAGTTGATGTCAAGGAAAAATTAACTCTTTTACAGTAGAATAAGGATGTGATCCAAAGTAGGAAGGAGAGACACAACAGAACTGAGGTTTAGGAAACTCTGCCTGCTTCATGTCTCCCGTTTTACATATTCTGGCTGGACCTCAAGTCCCTGGGCTGGCACGGGTGCTCTTTGTGCCCATTTTACAGATTATAAACTGAGGTCCGAGAGACACAGAACAGCCTCTCACCTTTTTTCTGGGATGGTGATGGCAGTATTGTACTATCAGAAAAAAATGTTGAAGATGTTGATAACAGGAAAAAAAGTTGAAAAGGTTGCTGACTGTTCTGCCTGGCACAACCCCCCAAGTGATCTGTGTCTTTCCCTTATCTTTGAGCTATTTTATAACTCTCTAAAATTAAAAAGAAACTGATAGTAATACAAATGATTCATGCCATAGAAATGCAAATGAAATTTGTCCTGTGGAATGCAATTGATTATTGCCCTGAAGTTATTGACCAGTGTTGTATCCACTTGTAAATTAATCCCTGCTTCCAGTCGCCTCTGTGTGTGTGTGTGTGTGTATATGTGTATGTGTGGGTGTGTGTGTGTGGTATGAATTCTCCTTTGAACACATTATACTATTTGGGGGTTCCCGTATTCATGAATGCATTAAATAAAGTCTTTAACATGTGTTCATTTTGTAACTGTGGGAGATTGGTGATTTTATCTTTATTTAAAAATTGTCCTATATAAAACATCCACCTGCAGGGCTGGGTGCAGTAGCTCACGCCTGTAATCCTAACACTCTGGGACACTGAGGCGGGTGGATTGCTTGAGCTCAGGAGTTCGAGACTAGCCTGAGCAAGAGGAAGACCCTGTCTCTAAAAATAGCCAGGAATTGTGGCAGGCACCTGTAGTTCTAGCTACTCTTTTGCTGAGGCAAAAGAATCACTTAAGCCCAAGAGTTTGAACTTGCTGTGAGCTATGATGCTACAGCGCTCTACTCATGGTAACAAAGTGAGACTTTGTCTCAAAAAAAAAAAAAAATGTCCACCCAAGAAGGAAAGGTCAAATTAAATAGCCAATGTGAGATGGAACAAGCAGAAGAGAGAATGTGTTTGGATAATATCTGGAATCTAAATGGCAGGTTTGTATTTACGTCCTTCTCCTTCTGTCAAGCAGGTTGCTGGTTCATCACCATCATTTGGGGCTAGGTACAGAAAACTGACAAGGATTCCTGGTTTCTTGATATTTTAAAATTACCTGGACCCTACCCTCAGGGTCCAGGTTGGGACTGGGCTTTCAGAATATCTGTCTCATGTTATGTTTTTCTGTAGCTCAGTGAAATGGGGGCTGGAAGTAGAAATTAAATTGATATACAGAAAAAAAATAGCTGTGATAGCTCACAGACTCCTGAGCTGGTGGATAGGACTCAAGCCTGCCATGGGCTGCAATGGTAGCCTCGATAGCCTGACAGCTTCATACCCAGGGTCTCGTTGATACCTGGCACTACCATGAGGTCTTTTACAATAGAGAGTAGCAGAGATCAGAGAGAAGAGATAACTCTCCAGATCTACAAGTCAGAAGGGCACCAGGCTGAGCCCAGAGTCAGGGTGCCAAACTGTGACTACTAGGGTTCCCCAAGTCAGCAGCCTCAGCCTCCCACCGGGGAACCTGTTGAAATGCAGATGCCTGGCCCCTGCTGCTTCTGAGTCTTACTCAAGAAACTGAGGTGGGGCCCAGGACTCTGCATGTGATGAACAGCCCACTGGCCCTGATGTATAGGGTAGACTTGGGGACACTCCACTCCACTGAGTTAATTCCCACTCATGGAGGAAAGAAAAACACTTGGTAAGAAGAAGTTTTAGAAAACACATTGGTAACAACATTTTGAGGGAAAACAAGTATCCAGCTGGGTCCCAGAGGGCCCAGGAGTCCAGCTAGTGGCATCAGGACCACCCAATAGTCAGGCCCGGGGCTAGCAGGAATGAATCAAGAATGTCCTCAATTCTCAACATTGGAAGGACTCCTAGAGCTGTTCCATTTTGCAGATAGGGAAACTGAGTCCCAGATGGGGAAAGGGACTTGCTTAAGGTCTCACAGCTGGAAATAACCCAAGTAAAAATTAGCATTCGGGAACGCTAGCTCTTGGGCTGCTCTCTCTTGCTCACCGGCTCGCCCACTGAGGCATTTCACTGGCTCATTTGTCCACTGACTCAGGGAGCATGGACTAGGCTCTACCACGTGTTGGGCATAGTTGTTTACTGAAAAAGCATTTATTGAGGAGCTACTGTGCTGCAGGTGCTTGAGATATAAGGAGGTCACTGCCTAGAGAGGGAAACACATGTATAAATAAAAAAAACTCGTGCAAACAAAGAAACACTCCTCTACAATTCACTCTGAAAACGCATCTCTTAATTCAATTCTCACATCCACCAATTTTGTGGGCGTAAAAGCAAATCAAAACCACTTTGAGATATCATCTAACTCCAGGAAGATTAGCCCACATAATAAAATCCCAAGAGTACAGACGTTGGTGTGGATGGGGAGAAAAGGGGACACTTCTACAGTGCTGGTAGGAATATAACCTAATACGACCTTTTTGGAAAGAAGTTTGGAGAATACTTAAGGAACTGAAAGTGGGCCTACCATTCAATCCTGCAATTTTTCTACTAGGTATATACCCAGATGATCGCAAATCATTTTACAGCAAACACATTTGCACCAGAATGTCTATTGCAGCCCAATTCATAATTGCCAAGACAGGGAAACAGCCCAAGTACCCATCAACCCATGAATGATTAACAAATTGTGGTATATGTACACCATGGAACACTATGCAGCCATAAAAAAGATGGAGACTTCACATCTTTTATGTTTCCTGGTTGGAACTGGAACATATTCTCAGAATATGTTCTCACAATATCTCAAGAATGGGGGGAGAAGTATCCAATGTACTCAATACTACTATGAAATCAACATATAACCATCTACACATTCATATGAATGGTTAAACATAACAATAGTCCAGAAAGTAGAAGGGAAGAGGAAAGAGAGGGCAGGGAAAGGGGGCAGGAGGGAGGGAATTTGGGGGGAATCTCGCTTAATGTGCATGATGCAATGGTACATTTCAAAACTATTAAGAAAAGAGTATAATTGTGATGGATGTGTTAATCATTTCAACGTAAGCATTTCACATTGTATATCAAATCAGTGCACTGAACCCCATAAATGCATCAATGTACACAATTATGATTTAGTGAAAATAAACAAAAGAAGATGCAATCCTCCTGTCCCAGGTTATCAGATGAGGAAACTGAGGACCAGAGGGGTGAAGCAGCTTCCCCAGGTCCCGCTGGGAGTGTCAGATCCCAGTCCACCCAGTGAAGGTCCATTCACAGGCAGGGTCTTTGGACTTGGAAGATAAGTTGGGGGAGGGGCAGAGGAGACTCTAGTTACATGGGAAATGATAACAAGTGAGGGCTCACTATGTGATGAAGTCATTCAAAGCGTCTTGTTTAATTCTCAAATCACACTCCCAGGGAGGCTCTCTTGCCTCACTTTACAGAAGGGGAAAACTGTAGAGGATGTGTGAATGGATAATACTTAGAGGGGGGAACCCGCCTTCCACAAATGTGCCAGGAGACTTAGTGATGTATTAGACATTCCACAAACACTCGTGAGATCAGGAGTGTCACCTACCCACTTTTCATACCGCCACCACCCCTCCTCCGGGATTTCTTCAAAGCTGTGCTTATAGGCAGCTCCATCAGAATTAGAACGTTCCTAACACAAAGAAATGATAAATGCTTAAGGTAAAGGTTACCCCAGTTAACCTGATTGATCATTACATTTTGTATGTCTGGATCAAAACATCCCACGTCTGCCATAAATATATATGACTATTCTGTATCCATAATAATTAAAAATTAAAACAAACACAAATTTCCATCAGAAGCTGGGGAAAGCTTGCCTCAAGAATATCTGTGTCCAGGTTCTTTGTCCTGGGTGTCGGGCACAGGGGACACCTGCCAGCACCTGCATCTCACTGGTTTCCTCTGGCTGAGACCCTGCTCGAATCATGCCTGGAAAAGTTCAGGACAATTTACATAGCCCTGAGAGGAGCCCTCAACCAATGTCAGGTGGGAGTAGGTGTATCACTATCCCCTCCACCCCTCTCAGAGATACATAATCTATGCTGCGCCCAGAGTTCCCAGTGGGACAAAGCTCCTATTGCCCACAGTGATAACCTAATCCTAGTGACCATTTTAAAATCTGCCTTCTCTTTCCCGTCTGACTTTTCCCCCTTTCTTAATGGCTTTTTCTGAGATAACCTTCCAAATTACCTCTTTGTACCAGCTTCCTTACTCGGGGTCTGTTTCTGGGGAGCCCCATCCGAGGCAGAGACTGGTGAGACAAAGACCACTTACAGATCCACCTGCATCTGATGAAATGCGGGGCCCATCAACTCTATCTTTAAAATATCTCCTTACTCTTCCCAGATTTTAGAAACCATCTTGCTAAAATCTAGGTGGAACTGTGACAGTCCTGTGCATAAAACTTTTCCTACAGAGGTCAGCAAAATTTTTCTAAAAAGGTCAAAATATTGAGTATTTTTGGCTTTGTGGCCATGTAGTCTTTTTGACAACTTTCCTCAACCTTAGAGATACAGCAAAAGCAGCCATGGATAATATGTCTGTGGTTATGTTACAATAAAGTTTTATTCACAAAAATGATGGCCAGCCTGAGGTCTGGTGGTTTGCTGAGCTCTAGGATCAAGGCTCTTTTTCAATCACAGCCTTTCTCACTCAGCCACATCTCCAGCCTCATGTTTAAATATTTGTTGGCTGCCCACTAGGTGCATTCATAACCTAACATAGGCTCTTGGAGCTTTAGAATCCCTCTTTCTGAGGAAAATAAATGGGGACTCCACAAAAAAAATCAGACAGTCTGGTGAAGCAAACAAATATCATTTTTCCTTGTTTGAGTTGCATTGCTTTTTATGGAGATCTGTTGTCTCCCAGGCCTGGCCAACCAAAACCATCCTTTTCTCAGGCCATGTGATTGGTTCAGGAAGAAGCACATGACCCAATCTAGACCAATGAGAATCTTCCCTAGGATTTTTCCTGGCAGGTTGCTAAGCAAGGGAGATACAAGTTCAAGAAAGCTGATGGCCATCCCAGGTACCATTTGGACCTGTTTAAGGAATAAAACTAAGAGATAGAGTTGTAGCAGGGGAGCCCCAGTAGAGTCAGGCAGTATTGAACCATCTACTATATGCCAGGTAGGTGAGCTAAATTCTGGGGGATCCCTGGATGAGTATACACTGGTGGTTACTACTTTCAAATGGCTCAAAAATAATGACAATTTAGTGTGAGAAAGTCTCTGGCATGGAGAGCATCTATGTGAGGGGCACTAAAGCCCTGGGCTAGCCAGAAATGCTTCTCAGAGAAGGTGACATTTGAGATAAGGCTGGAAGAATGTGTCAGTACTAGCCAACAGGAGAGTTGGCATTCCAGACTTTGAAAGGAAGAGGGGAATATCTTGGCAACAATGCAGTTTGGGGTGCTTTCGTGCAGTAGTAGGCTCAGAGGCTGCAGAGCTGGGTAGGAGCCAGGCTTTCAGGGAGTTTTATGCTGGGGGGTGGTGCAGTGAACACTGGACTACCCAGTGCCTCCTTTGGGAAAGCATTCCCAGGCTTCATCTTCAGAGATGGTACCACCATTCCAGCTGCACCCACCACTGCATCTACTTATGTAGCTCTTATAGTCCTTTCTCTGGTTCTTTCTCTCCCTAAGACTGGATTTTTCCAGGAATCCAATAGCCACCATTGAATCAAGACCCTCCTAGTCTCCCCAGGCTGGGAAAGCTTCTTGGTGTTGCCATGGAAAGGATTCAGGAGGGGGGCCTGAGAGCAGGAAATAGCTTCTACAAAGGACAGATGCTTCAGCTTACAAAAGAGAAATTAAGAGAGATAGATGGCTTTGACTTTGATAATTGGAAGAAGAGGCTGCACACTCACTGGAAAACATGCAGAGGGAAGGGGGGATGCAATGTTTTTTCCAAACTTCGTCATCTTTACTTTGAAGGCAACTGGGATTGCTAAGCCTTGGATTGGCCAGAGAAGAAAACTCAGGGAAAGGATTCTGGCTCCTGGATTGCAGAGAGGGTGGGAACATCTGGGGCCTTTGCACTGGCTCTTGAGCATAGAGATAGGGAGAAACCAGAGGTAGCTGAGAACCGAGCCTCTCCAATTTACTGATCTCCAAACAAGGAATTGTGAAGATGAAGAATTGGAAGACTTGAATTCCAATCCTGCTCTGCAATGACTCTTCCCGCTGCCTTGGGAGGTCCCCTTATCATGCCCCCACCTGTCCATTATCACTTTTCTCAAATTTAACATCATGTTCATTGCTTGACTCATCCAGTATTTCTCTCCTGGGTTCTGAGCAGGATCCAGTCACCCCAGAGCCCAGCACTCAATATTTTCTGGACAAACGAATACCACATGGGATACTCTCAAATCCTAGCAATTTCTCTTGGTCTTGGTCTTGACCTCTGTCAAATGGGAATGATGATGTCTTTAGTTGCTTGTGCAGGTCTGGTACAGAGCTGGGCTTCAATGCATGATGGTAGTCATGCAGATCAAATGTCCCAGCCATCTATAGTGCTTTGGAAAAGGACACCCAGTCCGCTGATTTACTTTGTTCTTTGTCTTTGGCATCAAGAGGAATGGGACACTTGGTAGTAAGATCCTTCTGCAGTTCTCATTGTCTTTTTGCTTACTTGCATGCATTGAGCCTTCCCTGTGCCATGGGCATTTTCCAAATAGAGTAGGATATCCACAGTTGACCATCTCCCTTCACTGATCACCTCCTGAAGCTGATCTAGTTTTCATAGACCAGACACACACCACATGGACGTATCAGTACAGTAGGCCTAGCTCCTTATGTTGGCTACCTCCATATGTTGACGAGTTTTTTACAGTCCCTTGGGTGGTCAACTTACAGATTCTATTGTATAATTACTCTGGTGAATAGTCCCAAGATGGGTACCAGGGAAGCAGAGCCAGACAGAATGTAGCATGCATGTCATTTATTAGGAAGAGTCCATGGAATGACATCCATGGAAGGGAGGGAAGAGGGGAAGTGGGCAGAGAGAGAAGTTGAGCCACCATACAGGCTAGATGCTGACCTCAGCCAACGAAATGGGCAGCCTGGAACTAGAGTAGCTCTTCAGTGTCATCCAGGCCTTTACATATAGCTAACCCCTCTCTGTCAGATTGGACGGGGACCGCCCATCTCCAGAAGGTGCGACGTTGGGTGAAGTGGCTCTCTGGAACTGGGACTATCCTTGAAGGGGCTGGCAGATGAGGCTGTCTGCTGAGAACATCAGTACCAGCCGCTGGGGCTATGGGGCTATTGAGGGAGGGTAATCTGAGCAGTACCTTGCTATGTCCACCAGGCAATTGTCCCCAAAGGTAAAAACACTGCTATCTCCACATACGGATGAGGACACTACAGCTCAGATGAGTAAACTGTCCTGCCCCAGGACATGCAGACTGGAAGGACCAGGACTTTCTACCTCCAGAGCCTCCAGCATTCTCACCAATGCCCCTGATGTTGCGCAGACCTGCGCCAAGCAGCCAAAAGCACAAGCCCCACACCCGAGTCACTTGCCATCAGCTGGCAGGCCTGCCACCCAGCGCCTCTCCTCTCGGCTTTGCGTGGAGCCCGCCAGGCGAGGTGGCTTCGCAGCCACGAACCCATCCATCCGCTCGTGTTTATTCTGTACACAGCCAGCAGCTGCGGCAGCCGGGCCTGCCAACTCTGCTGCTCCATCGGGGATGCGCCTTTCCACCCATCTCAGAGTTCTCTCCTGCTGGCTGTTTCTGGGAAACCCAGCTTGTTTTATTTTTCTCTTTCTTCTTCCCAGTGGTTTGGCTGGATTTCTGAGGCGCCTGGAAGAGCGGGGTTGGGGGAGACTGGCTAGAATATCCAGGATGCTGGAGGGTGGAGAATAGTTGCAAAAATCCTACTTTAGATTCCAATTCACTTTCATTTTTAATTTATTTTTTATTTTTTTCCCTTGCTTCTTACCAATATGTAGCTTTATAACATTGCAGGATATGGGCTGACAAATGCTTGGATTTAGGGGTATGGGTTTGGAGCATGGATTTGCAAGTGGGACAGTCAGAGGGTGCTGATCTGTGCTTTGCTGTGTGACTTTGACCAAGTGTCTTCACCTCTCTGAGCTCCCACTTCCTCATCTGTGAAATGGGTTAAAGATCCCATCTCTCAAGTCCCTTAAGAGGACTGAATGTGAGCCTGTTAGGGAAACTATGATGGACAAAATCAGTGCCTAACAAGTGAGATCTTATATCATTACTATTCCCAGTGTAAGTTCCCTAACCAGATCTTTGATGAGCTTATCCTCACTATTCTAAATATGCACTCCTCTTGACATGGCACTTGCAGTATACTGCACCGTGTATGTGTCATCCTTGAAGACACTATGGTTTTTCTCCAACCTGCAAAGCAAACTTCTCCTCACCCCTATTGACCGGTTCTACCTGTCCTTCAGCCCTCAGCTCCCACATCACTTCCTCTAGGACAATGGTCAGCAAACTGATTCCATACAAAGCCAGACAGTGAATACTTTAGACTTTGTGGGGCACATCATCTCTGTTGCCACGTAGCACAAAATATCCACAGACAAGACATAAATGAATGGGCGTGACTGTGTGTCAATTACATTTGATTTGCAGATGCTGACGTTTGAATGGCATATAATTTTCAAGTGGCATGAAACACTATTTTGACTTTTTTTCAACCATTTAAAAATGCAAAAACCATTGTTTGCTTGTGAGCTGTACTAAACAGGCAAAGGGGCTGGATTTGGCCTGTGGGAAGTAATTTGCTGACCTCTGCTGTAAAAGGTCATTGCTGGTCACCACCAATTCCCCTGGCCAGGCTACATTAGGGTCCTTCATGGGGACTTCCACGGTGTCCCTGAAGTACACAATCACAATACCAATGACAAGTGTTCTTTTACCCGTTAACTCCTTATGGACTACGAGCTCTTTGAGGGACACACCTGATATTTGTTTATCACAAAACCCTCGTTACCTAGCATAGAGTAGTGTTCAACAACTATTTATCAAATAAGCCTATGTGTGGATATTACAGATCCTTTCCACAGCTCTATAAGCTCCATTTTACAGATGTGGAAACTGAGGCTCAGAAAGAGAAAGGGATTTTCTTAATGCCACACAGCTGCAAACATGACATGATGGAGCCGGGATCGAAACTCCCAAAGAGACGGTTTGCATTAATTGTGCAGTTACTCTGTGTCAGAGACAGCACTGGGGGCTTAGCATGTGTGGTCTCAGTCCCCCATTTCTGAGTATCCTCTGTGTCCCAGTCGTCTCCCTTGAGGTACAGAACATTGGATTCCTGCCCGTCAGAGCTGTGCCAATGGGTCTGGTAGCTGCACGGGGCTACCCGTGGAATCCACGGAATGCCCACCCCAACCGGTGCCAGGTGTTGCTCTGTCTTGAGTTTCCAAATTTAAGTCTTTCATCTTGCACCACCACATCCCAAACGTGCAACCTGCACATCCGCTTAAACAATTAATTATTATTAATTTTTTTTAAGAGAGGAAAAAGAAAGCCAAAAGCAGTGAGAGCCCCTCCCGTGGCAGCGGCAGCTGCCCAGTCAGGTAGGTTATCCATCCACAATAATCAACGGGCCGTCCTCGAGTGATTTCCCTCCTCCTGGCACATAAATTAATTTTAAAAAAAAAAGGCGGGGGGGTCTGGGTGTGCAGACGGCAGAAGGGACAGCCAAGGCCAACGATGCCTCCAGATGGGATAAAGTTGCCTCCCCAAGACCGATGCCCACATCTGCTGCCAAGGCGGGAGATAGCAGTCCAGGCCCAGCCCCGGCGGAGAGGGCTGCAAGCCCGCAAGGCCTGAGATTAAGTGGGGTAAGCGGAACGCCAGCTGTCAGAGGCAGGCCCCGGTTCTAAGTGGCTCCCGACGGTGTGTTTGATTCCCAGCCCAAATCGCGTGCCCCAGCAGGCCCGTCGCATTAAGCAGGCCCCAGTGGCAGGAGGCTTCCGTGGGAGAATGAGGCGCTTCCCCGCCCGCACCGCTCCTGGCTCAGCCCCTTGGCTGCACTTCACAGGCCCCGCGCAGCCCCCTGGGCGGAACCATGGCGAATCCCACTTGTTGACGGTGGCCTAGTAGTAGGATTTAATGGTGGAATAATATTTACACAGCAAACTCCTCCAGAGGTGTCCAAAACACCGTAAAAGGGATTTTCGGAGCTTAATGAGCGTTAGTGGACTCAAGACAGGATAATGTGGCAACTGGTGGCTCTAATCTGATCTGGCACCTTCTGCGCAGTAAGACTTAGTGGGCGGAACTGTTTTGAGAACTGGCGAAAGTTGCTTTTTAACCCTCCCTCCTCTTCTTTTTTCTTTCCCCCCTGTGAACTTTGCAATATTATTAGCACCACGTGGGCTGCAATGGCTGCATCTCAGCTGTTAGAGATGCCAGTAAACCCTGCACCCTGCCTGTGGGCTCAGCTATGGACTTTTAATGGGTGAGTGGTAAGGGAAGGGTAGCCAAGAGGGGAAGATGGACTTAATTACTTCTTTTTTTTCTGAAGGCAGCACAGAATAAGCCTTCTTTACAAAAAAAAAAAGCTACCTTGGATCTTAGTGTCAATAACATAACCAGGCAACCTCAAACTACAGCCTGCAGGCCACATGCAGCCCGCCTAGGTGTTTTTGCTGCCGCTGCCTGTCCTGCTTAGCAGCTGACTCGATCAGGGGCTGCAGTCTGGCCCTCCAACCATCTGAGGGACAGTGAACTGGCCCGCTGTTTAAGAAGTTTGAGGACCCCTGAAACAATTTCATACCCTCGGGTATGAAACAGATTTTTTAGCTATGATCATCTATTCCTCAACCTGAACCCAGGGCAGAGCTGCATCTCAAAAGGCAAGTGTGACATCTAATGTACAGGCTCAAGAGTCATAGGTTTAAATCCTGCCTCCACCACCTTCTAGCACGTCCCTCTCCAAACCTCAGTTTTCTAATCTGTTAAATGGGAATGATAGGTGGCCCTACCTGTTATCGAGTTGTTGTAGCAAACATATAAGGAAAGTAAAAGTAAATGGGGAGCTGTATACTGGATCTTATGGGGTAAAGAGGTTCACAAAGACTGCTTTAAAAAGTCTTTCAGACCTCAGTTTCTTCATCTGTAAAATGGGACTTTTATTATTTACTTCTAACGGTCAAATGAGTTAAAGTGACACAGTCTAGCCAGGAATAGGAAGAGGAGTCCCACTCCTAAGCCAATCCCCATTGCGTGTCTCCTGTCTTCAGTTCCCTGTAATTGGTGGACATCTGAGACACTGCCATGGAAATAAACCCCTCCAGCATCAGGAAGTAATCTTCTGTGGAGATTACTGGAGAATTCCTTTGCTTCCCTGTAGTCACCAGCAGATCTTGAGCTTTGCTTTCATTTATACTAGAAGGGAATGTGTCTGTGAAGACCAGATTGTCTAGGACTTTAGTATGAGGTGGGCTCCTTCAAGGACTCTAGCTGGGATGTTCCGGTTACTTGCTTATATGAATTTGGAGGCTGAGGCAGGGAGCAGGAAGAGAGCTCTGCCCACTGGAGTTCTGGATGGGAGGGGGCCAACTAGCACTAGGCCAACCTTACTAACCCATGGGGGGTTCTCTACGCACTGGTGACTAAACCTGGTTTTGAGTCTTCTGCTTATTAGCTGTATTTCCTTGGGAAATCTGATTAACCTCTCTGGTCTGTAGTGTCCTCATCCATAACATAGGAAAGGGAAAGTTCTCATCTCACAGGCTATTGTAAGATTTGAATAGATGGTCCCTATGGAGTTCTTGGAATAGAGTGACCTTTGCATGACCTTCAGTGCCCTAAGGCAGTGGTTCTCAATCTGTAGGTTGGGATCCCTTTTTAACATTGTGGCTTTAGGAAGGTTGAGAACCACTGCTTTAGGGCATATAAACCTAGAGCCTGAAGTCTAAGAGAAAGAACAAGATGATCTTTCACAATATCCAACTTAGAAAAATCTCAGGGAAGGCCTCTAATTGGCCTGTCCCAGTCATGTGACTATCTTCTATCCTTTAGTCTAATCAACTGGTATGCTGAGGTCTAAGTCATAAGTCTAAGTCAACTGGTATGCTGAGGCGCACTGGTGTGCCATGAGAGGATCTTAGGTGTTCTGTGAGAAGTGTTTCAGATAATTAATTAAATTATTTTTGAAAGAAGTTCAAAGCACAGTAAGTATCCTTTTTTGCTCTTTTTCATTTTGGTCAACGTATTACAAGTGTTTCATTGAAATTTGACCATACCTTCAAGTGTGCCGTGAGATAAAAAAAGGTTGAAAAACATTAGCTATTGCATCTAAAGGGCTGGCTGTGGTTATAATGTAAGGGTTTTTTTTTATCTTAATATAGGAAAACTGGGCACATTTCTGGAAGGAGAAAAATAATTGTCACCAAACATTATTTCAGCAGTTCTGTGATCTTGTGTAAAAATTTGAATACTTCTGAGTTCAGTTTGAGGTCTATAAAATGGTCACAAAGATGTCTACTGTATTCTGAGTTCTTTTGAAAAATGAAGCCAAGAAACCAGGTAGCGCAAAGCACTTTTAAATGCTTACAGAAAATTTAAATGCTTACAGATGAATTTTACCATCTTAGTAGTTTGTGTTATTATTATTGGTCCTAGGGACCCTCAATGCTTGCTAGTCATGTAGAAATAAGGAATTATTTACTTAGTTATCCGTTGGCCTTTTATGAGTTCAGAGACATATATATACAGGTATTATGTGTGTGCAGGTATATACATGTGAGATGAATCTACATGTGCCCTGGAAATCCCTAAAATTAATTCACATTTCATATCACTGGTCTGAAAAAAAATCAAATGGGATGAAGGTAAAACTTAAACTCAGATGGGTTCCTGATCCTTCTTTTTCATCAACATTTTATTATAAAAGAAACTCCGGCGTTGAAAAGTCGAAGGTTTATAGCAAACACCTGTATATCCTCCACCAAGATCCCACCGTTAGCATTAGTGGCCGTCCTTTAGCAGTGGTTCTCAACCTTCCTAATGCCACACGGCCCTTTCCTGTGGGTCGCCACCCACAGGTTGAGAACCGCTGCTTTAGAGTGTCTGTCCATCCTTCCATCAATACATTGGTCCATCTTAATTTTTGATGCATTTTAAGCGAATATTTCAGCAATGTAACATCAGTATTTATCTATATCTTTAATGTTAAAAGCCTATGAGTGTGTTGAAATGCGTAAGTTTTAAGTTTATGTACATTGTGTTAGATCAAATGCAAACATCTGCGCGACCCGAAACTTTCATTGCCCCAGACAGTTTCCTGATGCCTATTCCCAGTCAAACGTCATTCCCTCATTGTTCTGATTTCTTCTTACCACTGATTTATCTTGGTTTGTTCCAGAACTTCGTGTAGGTGGAATCACACAGTTTATACTCTTTGGTTGTCTGGCTTCTTTCATTCACATTAAGGTTTTAGAGACTAATCTTTATCATTGCAAGTAGTTATGACTTTGTTCTTTTTACTATTATGTAAGATTTCATGTGTGAATATATCACAATTCATTTCTTCATTCTTTTATTGATGGTCGCTGGGTTGTTTCAGTCTTGGGCTAACTATAAAATAAAGCTGCTATGAACATTTTGATCCAAATCTTTCCTTGTGAACATGTGTTTTTGTATTTCAAGTACTTAGGACTTGAATTGCTGGGTCGTAAGGTAGGGTTATGGATTTTATGAGAAATGTCGTAAGATCTTTCTCCAAAGTGCTTGTACCATTTTACATTCCTGCCAGCGATGTATGAAAGTTCCAGTCGCTCCATATCCTTGTTACCATTTGGTATGGTCCATCTTAATAGTCTTAGACGTTCTTATGAGTATATGATAGTATCTCTCTGTGTGTACAGATCCCTTTTTTTAAAAAACCAGTACCAAATTCTCATTCATTCTATAAAATTCCTACACTGGAAAGGCATTTATTTTTCAGATGGGAAAACTGAAGTCCAGAGAGGGAAAGAAATTGACCCAACATTTCACAATACATGGTGTCCCAAAAGACGCCACTAAAGTCATCATCTGTAAGGAAAATAGGAAATTGTAGTTAAATGTATCTTTATTTACAAAATGTTCATTACCAAAACTTTAAAAATATTTACAAAATATTCTCTATGTCACCCCTTTGCGAATTTTTTTAAATGAATATTTGTCAATAGAGGTGCATTTAATTACAAATTTCCCATTTTCGCTATGCCTGGTGACTTTAAGGGTGACTTTTGGGACACCCTGCATGTTAAAGTTAAAGCCAAAGTAGTAATCCAGACTTCTGACAACTGATCAAGAACCCACAATAAGAATGTATCATTAAGTTGATGTGCCAAGCACTGAAGCAAACTCACTAAGTCATTCATTCATTTTTTTATTCATTCAATAGATATAACTAAGCTGTCCTTTGGCACAGCATTCTTTTAAGCACTGCAGATACAGAAACAAATAATAAAACTCCTGGATCATAAAGGAACTCACTGAAGTGAATGAGAATCTTCCATCCTTAACCAGAACGATACTTTTTTTCCATTTCAGAGCTGGTAAGAGCCACATGCAATAATGTATCAACTGTGCGTTCTTGAATGTTACAGGAAGCAAAGACAGCTCTTACAGTTGTTTGAGAATCTTGCTTACTATTGCAAAGATGAAGGTCCTAACTGCAGAAAAAATTTATATTTTTTGCTCTTTCCCTTATTCTGTTTCCAAATTTGGGGCATCACATACCACATTTATCCAGAAAGAGTCCTTTTAAGTGTCCCTAGAGGAAGGCTTGACATCCAAGAGCCCAGTTCCCCACCTGGTAGGAAGAATAGCTTCACAGGATGGAAAAGATTTTCTTCTCAACATGGATCACTCCGTGAGAGGCCTCTGGGGTCCCTTGAGAACGGCTTGCTTCTTTCTAAAGTCAACCAGGAGTGGATTTCTAGACCAAAGCAGAATATCACACAATTTTAAAATGAGAAGAGATCTTGAAAGTGTATCGTTCGTACACAGACCATGACTCAGGGGCCTAAATTTAACCCTGTGTATAAAGATGGAAGACTTTATACCCAAATTCCTGGGTTAGTCCTGCCTTCAGAGATTCTAGTTCCATAAATCTGTGGGAGACCTCCATGGGGCCAGGGGTGGTGACTCAGGCCTGTAATCCAGGGAGGCCGAGTAGCAGGGGGATCACTTGAGCTCAGGAGTTTGAAAACAGCCCGAGCAAGAGCAATTGCAAGACCCCGTCTCTACAAAAAGCAGAAAAATAGCAGGCACCGGTAGTCCCATCTACAAGGGAGGCTGACACAGGAGGGTCATTTGAGCCTGGAGGAGTTGGAGGTTGCAGTGAGGTATCATGGCAACGCTCTAGGTGGGGAGACAGAGTGAGACTCTGGAGGCAAAAAAGAAAACAAACCTCCATGGGAGCTCGGGAGATTTTTTTGGGGTAGTGGAATTGTTCTGTATGCTATTAATTGTTCTGTACATGTCATTATACATTTGTCCAAACCCACAGAATGCACAACACCAAGAGCAAACCCTAATGGAAACTGTGAACTCTGGCTGATAATGACGTGTCAGTGGTAGTTCAGGGATTGTATTAATAACAGTGTTGATGGCAAGGGAGGCTATGTGTGGGCAGGGGATGGCTGGGAACTCTCTGTACTTTCTGCTCAACGTGGCTATGAATTTAAAATTATTCTGAAAAATAGTCTATTTTTTTTTTAAAAGGCCGGATGCAGTAGCTCATACCTGTAATCCCATCACATGGGAAGACCAATGTGGGAGGACTGCTTGAAGCCAGGAGTTTGAGACCAGCCTGGGCAATGTAGCAAGACCCCTGTCTCTACAAAAAAAAAAAAAAATTAGTTGGGCCTGTGGCACATGCCTATAGTCCTAGCTGTTCTGGAGACTGAGGTAGGAGGATCATGTGGCCCCAGGAGTTCTAGGTTACGCTGAGCTATGATCACACCACTGCACTCTAGTCGGGGCAGCACTGTCCCAGTCCTCCATTCTGGCCCTTTTGTGACCCTGTTAAGTTGCACAGATATGGAAACTGGGGCTCAGAAACAAGAATGGGCTTCCCTGATGTCACCTATCGTCTGAGTCCAGGCTCTCTGCAGAAAACTAAATCCAAACTAGGTATTTTAAGCAGGAAGGGATTCAATATCAGGGAATACCGTGCATGTTAATCCGCCAGGGGCAGAAGGAGGAAGTTCTAGGTTGAGCCTCCTGGAATAACTCCTAGGAAACAAAGAACAGGGCACCTGGCAGCTCTTGCTGGAGTTAGGCCAGATTCAAGACGCTGCTGCATTTTCGACACCACTGCCTCTTGATGCACCAGATTCAACAGAATTTCCACCATCACGTTTGTCAACAGCAATAGCCACAAGCCACCAGAGGGTGGGCTCACCTCAGGTTCCTGAATCCTCATCCAGGACTCTAGCCTTGTGAGAGCTTGGAAATACTGTTGGTGGGTTTGCAGCCTTTCGGAGCTGAAGGAGGTAGAATGGAAGTTCCGTGAAGCCACGCAGAGAACCGAGCACTTGGTCAGGAAACCCGAGGCTGGATCCCAGCTCGGCCATTTTCTCATCGTGCAGTTTTTTTGGAAAACAGCAAAATGTTATTGTGAAATGGTAATGCCAACAGCATTGCATAGGGGACCTGAGGGCATTTACTAAGATGACACACGTACAGTGTTAGAGCAGGGTCTAGAATATCTTAAGTCCCCAATAGCAGGCAGCTAGACTATTATTTTTGTTAGTAGTAGCAGTAGTATTGTTTTGGAAAAGACTAGTTTCCTCTCCTACCCCCATATATATGTACGTAATAATCAGGTTACACAACTTCACCAAGTATTTTCATACTACTTCTGGGAGCAAGGAGTTCGTGGAGAAATATAATTTAGATGCAGGATTCTTGAATTGCTGTGACTTTCTTTTTGTAATTTAGGGGGATAATGGGAAAGAATACTTGAAGCTAAATTTATTGAGGAAAATCCTATTATATGGCTAATCACCCTGTGTGGGGCAGCCCAGGGAGGGGGAGCAAGAAAAATATTCTTGGAATTTAGTTCTCCCAGAAGCAAATGAACACCTCACTATTTTTGAGACCACAGAGAAGGTGAGGAAAATGGTGTCTTCAACTCTAGCCAGTGTTTGGGGATCATGGAGGAGGCTGGTTTTCCTGTTTCTAGGGAGGTGGAAATGGGGAGAAATCAGAGTCAGGCAGCCCAGTGTGTCCACACCCCCAACACTGTTCCTTCTGGGCTGCAGGGTAAATCATGTCTTTCCCAGAACCTCTACTTTCTCATCTGCAAAATGGGGGCAGCTACTTCTCGCATGCAAGATTGCCATGAGGACAGAAAGTCAGGCCGTACATTGGAGTGTTCTTTTTTCTTGCCCCTGCCTGGGGCCCATGTCTTCTTGCCAAAAATTATTGCAATTTGTGAGCTGAGGTGTGTTTTGGGGTGAGGGTGTAGATCTTGGGACAAAAGTCTGCTCTGGTTATCTCTGCCTCACTGAAGCTGGAGCCTGTGCCTGCAGTATTCAAAACATCTTTTGTAAATTAGCCAACATTCCTCCCTCCTCCCAAATCACGGCCGTGGTTCAGAAGAAGTGAAGAGATTCTCACCAGACAGGAAAAGCACTAAGCCAGATACCCTTTCTGATCATAGTTTCAAAGGGTCATGCATGGAGGTAGCTGTTTACACGTAACAAGCATCATCAGAGAATCAGGCCAAAATCAGTCCTGCTATACTGAGATGGGGGTCCACATCCTGCTGTAGTGGCTGAAATTATTAAGGAGCTGCCATCAGTGTCCTGGGCCCATTTGCAGCTGGCACAACAACTGGATGCCTATTTGGGCACCCGAGGACGGGGGTCCAGAAGGACCAGAAGGCACAGTGGGGAGACCCGATTAGCCCACCTGGCAGCCGGACCCAGACCTGGCTGGCGGCTCCATGCTGCTCACCGTCTGGCAAATAGACAGATTTTCACAAACCAGATTCTTCCTCACATGCCCGGGCCCTTCCTGTCCAACTGTTCCGGCATCTGTTTCTCTTAAAATGTATTTATTACACCAAGAGGAATAATAATGGAGCTGGGGTGAGGCCTCAGAAGTGGTGGCAATTTCTCTTCCCAGGCCTTTCTTTGGAAGCAGTCATGTAGAGGAAAATTGTACAGCGCTCAGCCTGGAAGGAGTGTGCCCTTGGTCACTAGGGTCACAGAGGACTGGACATTGGCCTGGGATGTGAGGCGGAAGGAGAAACTCCAGGAGTGGAGGTCGGGGATTTGAGCTGGGGTCTGCCTGTGGGAGGTATGGCCTTGGGCAACTTCCTGAACCTCTCAGAGCCTCAGTTTCTTCCTTTGCAAAATACGGGTGCGGCTTTATGATCTCCAAGGTGATTCGTTTTATTCTGCCTCTGAGTGATTCAAAAAATCACGCATGCTTGTAGAAATTGTCCTCACGTGTACACCAGAGAATATTCATTCATTCACTCATTCATCAGACTGCTCAATGTGCAAACTACTATTTACAGAGCACTGGGGATATGATGGGGATTTAATGAAAACAGGGAGGAAAGCCACCAAAAAATCATTTCTTACCACTCAGAAGTTGTATTATGTATACCAATGCCAATGGCCTTCAATTCACGGGCCAGTTTATTGTGTGTCAGGCATGGTGGTTTTGCCCTGCAAAAAATAAACATATATATGTATACACACACACACACACACACACATGTGTATCTTTGTTTCTGTAGAGGATATTGGGGAAACTAAGGTTCAGAGAGGCAAAGCAACTTGTCCAAAGTCACAACAGTGGGTACACTGACAGTAAATACATTTGGACAAGCATTTCACTTCTGGCTGACCGCCTTGGGTTTTTATCTAAACATGTCTGCAGCTTTCAGAGATTTGTTGCTGCCCCACAGCTACTGTGTGATGAGGATGATGGGGTCCAGGGGTGGGAAATGATTTCCTGATGTTACCAAGCGAGTCAGCAGCAGCACTATCTGTAAATACAGAAACAAATACGAAACAGTGGCAGCGCACCTGCCATTGGCTTGCTCACTCAGCCATGCCCTTACTTAACAAGTGCCACGCGTAGTCGATTCGCCTTCATCTTTTTATATCTCGGAAACCAAGATTCATCTTACAGTGGATGGCTGACAGGCCGTGTTTTAATAGGTTGGTTTTATTTATTTCTTAACAAGACATAAAACAGTGGTGCATATTGTAGTCAGTGGCATTTGTGATGGTTTTCACTGAGCATCTACTGTACACCAGTGCCGGACACCACTATGCCGGTGATTCCACTGCTGTCCTCATCCAAGGAGGAGGGCCCAGGCCAGCCAGGATTCTGGAGAAGCCCTGGGCAGAAGGGTTTTAGGTGCCAGTGTTTGGTTCCCGTCACTGTGTTAGGTTCCCAGCTTTGTGCAAGCCACAGGGGTTGCAGACACATCCTACTTTGGGGCTGGGGGTTGGGAGTGCCAGTGACAATCACGAGCCCAACACTGGGGGGTCTGAGAGCTGAGCCTCTGTCTGGGTGCCAGGCTCTCTGTCTCCACTCAGACACCTTCCCTCAACCTCCCAGGCCCAGATGGATGCAGCTGAGCCCCAGGCAGTCCTTGTGGAGACTGTAGTCACTGTCCTCCTTGTGCTGCTGCTGGGAGCTTTTGGAACCCTTGGGGTGGAAGGATTTGACCAGCTAAGCCACCTGCCCTATTCCAGACAGACAGAGGAGGGACCAGACCAGGGGTACAAGTGGTGCCATTCAAGCACAGTGATGTTTATTTGTTTGATTGCTTTGCTCTGGGCAGGCCCCAAGCTGGGACAGAGTGGCCTCGCTAGGAAAATAGAAAATAGACACACCTCTCCTACCAGGGCCTGGGGACCAGCTTGGAAAATTGAGTCACTGCATAAAGGTGTACAGACCCCTGGAACAAATAGAGGTAATCTACCCCTTCATGACACGCCTGTCCCTTAGACAAAAGGGAAGTTCAGGCATCTCAGGAAATAGGGAAGCCCAGGAGGGCACGTAGTAGGTGCACTGTACATGGAGCCATCTCTGGGGAAGCAGGCAGAGACACAGAGCAGAGCCAGGCTGGAACTGGAGGAGAACTCAGAAGGCAAGCCCATCATGTTCTTACTTCATCCGCTGATACACAGAGAGCAGAGGGGAGTAAGCCGCCAAGGTCACACAGCAAGTTCCATCACCTGCAAAGTGGACATGCAACACCTCCCTTCTGTTGGGGTAGTGTTTTCAAAACCATACCTTCAGAAGGTTCAGGGAGCTAATTAAGGGGAAGGGGCCTTATAACAAACAGCCTGGCATATATTAGGCGTACACTCAAGGTATATGGATTTGCATCTCCCTGCCTGACCCTGCACTGACACCAGCCTGGGACTGCAAAGGTCTGAGGCGAATTCAGTTCTCCCCAGAATACACAGACATACACAGAGACACAGACACACACAGACACATGCAGACGTACAGCCACACACACACAAGTGATTTTTCCTATGGTAGAGGCACTTTGAGTAAGGGGTTGCCAAATAAACAAACTCTGAAGATGTTTCAGACTTACATTCACAAGGTTAAGTATTCTCAGAGAGGAGGCCATCCAGGTTGTGTTAAATGGTGCTTAGGGAAGATAAAATCTGTCATTGACTATAATTGGTAAATTCTGGATTACATAAAGTTAAATCTTTCTTTATTGCAGGGCTTATCAGAGCATTTGAAATGATATTGTGCATTTCCAAGCAGTGAATGGGAAGGAGAGGATATGGACAAAAGCAGGCTCAAAATTAATGAATCTGAGGCCCTAGAATATTATTTTCACCCATTGTCAACTTCCTTAGAATTATTGAAAGAAAATATATTGATTTGTAATACTATGATAGCAAACAATAAGTATATAAAAAATAGCATCTATCCATCCTGCCACCCACCCTCCCATCTATCCTCCCATCCATCCATCCTTCCATCCAATCAACCACCTATTCATCCATCTATCAGTAAAATCATCCTTTAATTAATTGATCCAACCACTCATCCATTCATCTGTTCATCTAATCATCTAACCATTTGCCTGTCCAAGCATACTTAGATCTATCCTTCTGCTTATCCCAAGTCCCATGGATCTGTCCACCTGTCCTGACTTCCTCCATCCATCCTCCAAATATTCACTGATCACCTAGCATAGGCCAGGTACTGTACTAATACTAACATTCTGCCATGGGAAGGGAGACACAGGGGTAAAATGGATGCACCTCTTGTTTAAGAAGGTACTTATAACATATGAGGGAGAGGAGGGAAGCAGATGTGTTTTTGAGGGATGGAGCTAAGGGGTGGAGCGCTGGCATGGTGGTGGGAAGAACCTGGTGGTAGAAGGTCTTCTAACCTGCCCGAGGGAGTGTGGAGTTACTCCTTGGGCTGATTGTTTATGTCGAGTAGCCTCAGTCTCTTTAGCTGCAAAATGGGGTTTGTAACCATCATTATAGACCTAGGGAGCAGGAGCCGGCCCTTCCTGCATGGGGTTCATAGTTCCTATTTTACATATATTTGCATGAGATTTGCATTAGCTGCACTTGACAGTCAGTGTCTGTTTCCACACTGGACAGTGGACCCCTTGAGGGCAAGAACTTGAGTGTTCCTACTGCTCAGTGCACCCTTATATATTTAACAAGGAGCAGAGCATGGCTTAAGTACCTGCTAAATGCCTGATACAAGACCTGTCAAGAGGAGGAATGAATAAAGGGTTCCCTTGCAGGCTTTTCCAGAAGGTTCAGGGAGCTAATTAAGGGGCTTTACAACAAACAGCCTGGCACACAGTAGGTATATGCTCAAGGTACATGGATTTGCATCTCCCTGCCTGACCCTGCACTGACACCAGCCTGGGACTGCAAGGTCTGGCTAATTCAGTTCTCCTCAGCAACTGCTGGGGCTACACGATCAGGCCTTTTTCTCTCTGCTGCTGAGCCTTGGAGCCCATTCTGAGATCTGGAAGCTTCTGCCTGTGCATTAGCCCCATCAACCCAACCATGATGAGGCTTCTTTTGATGGCTCGGAGGAACTTTCCAGAATGAGCTAACAACAATGGCCACATCCGCATGGGGAAATTATGAAGCTGCTTCTCCTAACACCAAGTCCATTCTCTTCTCTTTAATCTGGAGAGATCAGAACGAAATAGGAGCTGTGATGTCACTCAGCACACACAGCCCTGTGGCATTCTCCATTTATAAGGAGGTCCCAGCCACCACGGTATTAGCTGACTCAGCCAAGGTCCCCATCCCTGGACCTTCATGAGGAGCCTAAGAAACTTCTTGGACTGACTTGTCTATTATGGAGCATGGAGCTGTGCCTGGCACATCTCAGGAGTTTCCAGGCGACCCTGTCTTGGGAGACTCAGCTGGACTTATCTGAGATGCAACCAGCTGGTCAAATGAGGGGACTCGAGAGCTGGCACACCTGGGTTCACAGTCCAGATTGCCTACTTCCTAGCCATGTAGGCTGAGCTATCACTTCCTCCTCTGAGCCTCTATTTCTTCCTTTGTAAAATGGGAGCGAGGGCGTGACCTGCTTCATAGAATGAGTGCGTGGATTCAGTTCCATTGCCTCGCCTGTAACAGCACCTTACTATGCCCTGGCTCCCCGTTCTCTTATAACGCCTGTGATTTTTTGGACAAGTTCTTTAAGATCTTCCTGCCTCAGTTTACCTTTCTGCAAGATGCAGTTAACAACAGTGCTTATGTCATACTGCGCTTTCAGGATTAAATGAGTTAAAATGTCTAAAGCCCTTGGAAGCATGCGCAGAAGGTAACAAGTGATTACTACAGGTTATTTATAGTGATAATAGTAAAATAATTCATTTTTTTCCTACTCCCCCTGGGTGTGTCTGGGCCTAGTCCAGAGTTGGGCCTAGTCCAGTGCCAGGCCTGTTGCATAGTGGGTGAATCATCATTAATATTTACGGGCTGACTTGATGAGATACTCTGGACATCATTGTGAGTAAAACCCTCTCCAGGCTGATGGCCATCAGCCGTCATCATATGGTGCACAAAAACACACAACAACAATAATTCATGCTGCTCCGCAAGACACCTCTACACGGCAACACAAATGCCGGTGTGAGGCACTGATACACCCCAGTTATAAAGCCTTGCCAAGCTGTTTGTACACTGCTGTAAATGTCAGTGCACAGTGGCAAGTTCATGAACTTAATTGTCAGACCACGACACCAGCTCTGTTGGCTATTCCAGAAAAGGAGTTCCAGAATTGCTCTGAAGGGCGGACTAGGTGCTGGCAGCAGTGCAGAGCTTCCCAAGGGGAATACTTTGAAGGTGACCCTGGTGTATTCAGCAAGGAGGTGTGTAGCACTTTTCCTAGCATTCGCATTTGTGAACTTAATTGTCTGATCTTATATGTGTTTGCAAGGTGGACAGAGTTGGTATAAGAGAAGGGCAGAGAACGTGCAGGGGGACAGAGGGAAAGAAGTGCGATTTATGGACACAGGATGACTTCCTCCCTTCCTTCTTACCTTCCCTTTATCACTGAATATTTCTGAGCTCTGCTCTATTCCCGGTTGGAGCTAGGCTATTGGAGTAGACAAGACACATGTCCCGGACCATGGATGTCCACCTGGGGCAAAGAGGATCCACGGGAGGCGGTACAGCAGAGATGACTGAGTTGAGACTAGGTACCTTTACAATCCTGCTTGGAGGTTGGCTCCTTTGAGGGTCTCTCACCCACACACCTATATGGGGGACGGAGTCTAAGAGTCTTGCACCTGTTAGCAGAGTGGCCACCAGTATGTCTCCACTCTGGGCCTCTGCAGGAAGGATGGCCTTAACAAATCCCATGGCAAAGTCAGGTGCAGTTGAAAAGTGACCACTGTCTCTAGTTGGGAGTCATTTCGACCATATGATGGACAGGGAACTCTCATTAACGCTGGGGATGAGAGGCACAGCTACTGCCTCAGGCATGAGAGGTACAGCCCACAGCATCTTATTAAGAGAAAAAGGCAAGTCTCCCCAAAATACATCCGGCCGATTCTGTTTATTGATAGCTTAAAAATAGACAAAAGGTGGGTGGCAGGGGAGGGAGGATGAAGAGAAGTTGATGGATGGGTGCAAATCCACAGTTTGATAGAAGGAATAAAACCTAGTGTTTGATAAATCAGTAGGGTGACTATAGTTTACAATAATCTATTGTACATTTCAAAGTAGCTAGAAGAGAATAATTCGCATGTTTCTAGCACAACGAAAAGACAAATATTTAAGGTGATAGATATCCCCATTACCCTGACTTGATCTTTACAAATTATACGAATGTATTAAATTATCACATGTACCCTGAACATATGTATATCTTTTATGCATAAATAAAAAATAAAATTAAAAAATAGACAAAAGTAGACGGTATATTGTCGAGGCTTACAAACAAAGGTAATAAAATTACAAAGTAAAGCAAGGGCTGATAAATGTGAGTCAGGATGGTGGCTACTCCATCAGACAGCAGGAAGGAATGAGACCGGGAGGGCAGGTGCGAGAGCCCAGGGCCTCCAGGCTAGTGTTTTTCCTAAACTGAGCGGGGGGGGAGTTCCCTAATTTCCACTTTTTACACCGTATGCATACTTCATCAACATTCGCCTATCTCTATTCAATATTTAATTTCAGTTTTTAAAAGAAAAGTGTTTGTGATCTCCTATGTGGGAAGCGATCCCCACCACCAAGAGTGGAAACAAGAATCGAGTGTGATTTTATTTTTTCATTCATCATGTTTCTCTTCCATTAAACATGTGAAGCGGTAGTAGCTATTTCCAACACAGCCTTGGACAAATGATGTTCCCTCTCTGGACCTTAGTTTCCCTTTCTTTAAAATGGGAATAAAGAGGTCAGAGAACCCACTGGCAAGGCAGATGGGTAAGTGCTGGACAAAGGAGTCACCCCAAAGAGTTGACACCAGGGGGACTTTCAGCCAAGGACTCCTCTCACCCTAAACTATTTTTGCTAATGATGCGGCAACTCTTTGAACTGACCTCCATGTCCCCAGCTGGCTGGAGTAACTAATACTCCCTATCCTTTTCGTTGTAGCACAACAGCCCAGGGACACTCTGGGCCAAACTCTTCTCCTCACCTGGGCACATCTTCTTCCACTAGTTAAGGTACCGAACTACCAGAAGTCACTTGTGTTTGTTCCCAAACCTGCTTATTTTCCAGTTGTACCTGATAGTATAATTAGATCATTTAATTAAACTTTAGGGGAAGCAATGCGTTACAAGTGTGCAAGGAAAAGCCATCATTTCAGGAAAATTAAGTCAGATTTGTTAAGACACACTAAAGGTGAATCACTTAAAACACACACACACACACACACACACACACGGTGCAAAAAAACGTATACACATTTTAAGGCAGGAAAAACTGCACTGAAATTGTGATACTCAGTGTGTACTGATAACATTTGTTATCTTGTATATTGTATCTTGTGTCTCTTATAATTTCAGAAGTCAAATGTGACTTGAGTTTTGCAAGTAATACAATTTTTTCCTTTCTTCTTTTTTTTTTTCTTTTTGAGACAGAGCCTCAAGCTGTCACCCTGGGTAGAGTGCTGTGGCATCACAGCTCACAGCAACCTCCAACTCCTGGGCTCAAGCGAGTCTCCTGCCTCCGCCTCCCAAGTAGCTGGGACCATAGGCGCCCACCACAACGCCCAGCTATTTTTGGTTGTAGCCATCATTGTTGTTTGGTGGGCCCGGGCTGGATTTGAATGCGCCACCTTAGGTGTATGTGGCTGGCGCCTTAGCTGCTTGAGCCACAGGCGCCGAGCCTCTCCGTTTTTTAAACTTTGGTCTTGTTCAGTAAATTTTAGTACATTTTTATAATTTTCTCTATGGTGACTTTTTTTTTTTTTTCTTTTTGAGACAGTCTCACTCTCTTGCTCAGGATAGAGTATGATATTGTCATTGTGGCTCAGTGAAACCTCAAACTCCCAGTCTTAAGCTATCCTCTATGGATATGCACCACCATGCTTGGCTAAGTGTTTTAATTTTGTAGAGATGGAGTTCTCACTATTTGGCTCTGGCTGTTTTTAGACTCCTGGCATCAAGTGATCTTCCCACCTTGGCCTCCCAAAGTGCTAGGATTACAAATGTTAGACACCACACTCACCCCTTCTGTAGAGATTTATTTTTATTTATTTATTTATTTATTTTTGAGACAGAGTCTCATTCTGTTACCCTGGCTACTATAGTGTCACTGTAGCTCAACAGCACCCTCAAACTCTTGGGCTCAAGTGATCCTTTGCCTCAGCCTCCTCAGTAGCAGAAACTAAGGGTACTACAGATACCCAGCTAGTTCTTTCTGTTTTTAGTAGAGATAAACTCTTGCTCAGACTGGTCTCAAACTCCTGAGCTCAAGCAATCTACCTGCCTCGGCCTCCCAGAATGCTAGGATTACAGGGGTGAGCCACCTTGCTGAGCCCATAGTGGTTTTATACTTCATTTGCAGATTTTTTTTCTAGGACTGTCTTTTACTTGTCCAGCTTTTTTGTCCATGTAGTGAATCAGTTTTTCAATGCCATGACTAAATCTATCTTTTCTATTGTTTTGGGATTTTTATTATAAATGAGATTCTTACACATACATGAGTTAATTTTTGAATTTTAATTCATGCAATTTTCTGTTGCATGAATCTGTTCTGTCACATAGATCTGTTAACATATGCAATTATTATGCTTTTTTTCCCTGAGTTAAATCCAACTTGTTTATGGTGTGTTTTTGAAATGCATTGCTGAAATTGACTTACTGGGCAAATTGGTTTATGATTTAGTATTCTTTTTATTTTTCTGTGATAAAATCTCACTTTGTTCCCTGGATAGAGTGCCATGATGTCCTCCCTCACAGCAACCTAAAACTCTTGGGCTAAAACAATCCTTTTGCTGGGACTACCTGTGCCCACCACAAAAATAGAACAGTTTTTCTATTTTTAGTAGAGATGAGGTCTCTCTCTTGCTCAGGCTACCATGTTTCCCAAAAAATAAGACCTACCCCAAAAATAAACCCTAGCAGGATTTCTATGCATTTGTTAAATATAAGCCCTACCCTGATAATAAGACCTCTATGCTGCGTATCTGCATAGCCACCCCATGCATTTCAGCGCGGAGCGTAAGACATCCCCTGAAAATAAGCCCTAGTGTGTCTTCTTGAGAAAAAATGAATATAAGACAGTGTCTTATTTTTGGGGAAACACAGTAGTTCTCCAACTCCTGAGCTCAGGTGATCCACTGGCCTCAGCCTCCCAGACTGCTAGGATTACAGGTGTGAGCCACCACACCCGGCCTGATTTAGCATTCTTAAACTATATGGAAGTTGTATTAGCTTCCTAAAATATGTTGTTGAGAGTACTCTGTAATTTTCTGATTTCTAGAACAGCGTTTTGTTAAAGTTTGGTGATAACCTGAAAGCCTATTGATTGTATAGCAGTTCTTTGTAGGTTCCGAGTCTGAATCTTTGGTCGAAGGAATGTATTGCATAGATCTCTCAATTTGTGGTTTACCTTTTTTATTCTCCCAGTGGTATCTTTGAATGAAAAGGAAGCTCTTAATTTTACTGTAGTGCAGTTTATTTTCCTTTTATAATTAGCACCTTTTATATTAAGAAATCTTTGTTGCAAAGTCACAAAGATATTTTTTCATTTTTTTTTTTTTAATTTCAGGTTAATGCTAGGGTACAAACAATCAACTAAAAAGTATTTGATTTTGTTAGGTAGAGTCACTCTTGTGGTTATGTCTCATACTCACAAGGTGTGCCAAACATCCCCACACTGTGCGCACACACTTCACTGTGCCCACCACACCCACTCTCTTCTTTCCCCTCTCTCTGCCTCCCCCCCCGCCCCACTTATGTGGTCATGCATTAGATCATCTACTGGCTTCATATTAGTATTAAGTGCATTGGATAATTGGTTTTTCATTCTTGTGATACTTTACTAAGAAGACTGTTTCGCTCCATCCAGGATAATACAAAAGATGTGAACTTACCATCTTTTTATGGCTGAATAGTACTCCATGGTGTGCATGTACCACAATTTGAAAAATATTTTCTTGTTTGCATTTTTTAAAAACTTTTCTCATTGAGATCTATAATCTCCCTGGAATTTTGAAGGTGGAATCACATTGTCTTTGGACATCTTATGTTATTGGGAAGTATGATATAATTATAATTCCCAATTCTTTATATGTGATTTAGTATTCCTTTCAGAAGCTCTTAACATCTTGTTTTTTTCCCCAATGTCCTAGAATTTAAAACATATTTTTTAGTGTAGTGTGAGGAAGGAGTTAAGTTTATTTTTTTCCACCATACTATTTTGATTCAGCATCATTTATTAAAAAAAGACCATCTTTTCCCAATGCTATTTAGTATTACCATTGTCATAAATGAGGTGACTGTATTTGTGTGAGTTTGTTTCTAGACTCTGATATTCCCTTGGTCACTTTGCCATTACTTACAGTGTCTTAATTATGATCTCTTTCAGCAGTTCTCAACCTGTGGGTCACGACCCCTTTGGGGGTTGAATGACCCTTTCACAGGGGTTGCCTAAGACCATCCTGCATGTCAGATATTTACATTATGATTCATAACAGTAGAAAAATTACAGTTAATGAAGTAGCAACAAAAATAATATGGTTGGGCATCACCACAACATGAGGAACTGTATTAACAGGTCACAGCATTAGGAGGGTTAAGAACTACTGATCTATTTCTTTGTAATAGAGTTGTCTACATCTTTACTATTTTTTTAAGACTGGCTTTATGGGCTCTGCGCCTAGAGCACAGTGGTTATAGTGCCAGCCACAAGCACCAAGGCTGACAGGTTTGAATCTGGCCTAGGCCTGCTAAACAATGACAACTGCCCAAAAATAAAAAAAATAGCCAGGGTTGTGGTGGCTGCCTGTAGTCCCAGCTACACAGGAGGCTGAGGCAAAAGAATCTCTTAAGCCTACGAGTTTGAGGTTGCTGTGAGCTGTGACGCCATGGCACTCTCATGAGGGTGACTTAGTCAGACTCTGTCTCAAAAAAAAGATTGTCTTTATTATTGACCCTTTGCAGTTTCCATATATACACTGTAGGATTAGCTTGTGCGTTTCCACGCCCCCTTCCCTTTAAAATCCAGCTTAAAGTGGTTCAATTAAATTAACCATTTAAGGTGGTTAAATTAAATTGATATATCAATTTAGAAATAATTACTATCTTTATACTATTAACCTTCTAAACAATGAACATGGTATATGTATTTATCTAGATCTTTAATTTCTGTCAGTGTTTTATAGTTTTCAGTATAGAGGCCTTGCTTGCCTTTCATTGGAGTTAACTGTTTCTTGGTATTTGGTGCTTTTGAATGCTAGTGGTAAAGTGTATTCTAAATTTATAATACAGGATCAGTACCATGCTCAGTGATTAGGGCACCAGCCACATACACTGGGGCTGGCAGGTTTGACTCCAGCCTGGGCCTGCTAAACAACAATGACAATGGCAACAAAAAAATAGCTGGGCATTGTGGCTGGTGCCTGTAGTCCCAGGTACCAGGGAGGATGAGATAAAAGAATCGCTTAAGCCCAAAAGTTTGAGATTGTTGTGAGCTGTGGTGCGATGGCACTCTACCAAGGGTGACATAATGAGACTCTGTCTCAAAAATAAAATAAATTTATAATACAGTAGTTAATTTTTTGATTGTGTCTGGAATGTAGAAATAAAATATATTTTCTCCTGGTATATAGAGCCTATACTAAGGAACCTTGCTTAAATACATTTATCTTTAAAATTTTATATATTATAGAATCATGTTTCTGTAAGTAATGACAGTTTTTTTTTTTTAAATTTCTTTTCCAGTTCTTTTGCCTTATTATACTGGCTGGGATCCCCAATTCAGTGTTCAATAGAATGATAATAGAATCCTTGTTTTTCTTTTTTTTTTTTTTTTTGCAGTTTTTGTCTGGGCTGGGTTTGAACTCTCCACCTCTGGCATATGGGGCCCAGTGCCCTACTCCTTTGAGCCTCAGACACCGCCCAAATCCTTGTTTTTCTTTATTTTTTGTTTTTCCTTGATATGGGTATGCATTTGATACTTTGTGATTTAGTATTATGTTTGCTAAGGTTTTTCTCTATATAACAATTTTTTTAACAAATTAAGGAACTTCTCAGTTTGCAATAAATAAAATTTAGCATTATTCTTCTTTTTGCAGTTTCTGGCTACCACCTCCAGTATATGGGGCTGGCGCCCTATTCCTTTGAGCCACAGGCGCCGCCTTTTTTTTTTTTTGAGACAGAGTCTCATTACCCAGCCCTCAGTAGAGTACTGTGGTCTCACAGCTCACAGCAGCCTCAAACACCTGGGCTCAAGCGATTCTCTTGCCTCAGCCTCCTGAGTAGTTGGGACTACAGGCGCCAGCCACAGAGTCTGGCTATTCTTTTGTTGCAGGTGTCATTGTTGTTTAGCTGGCCCAGGCCAGGTTCAGACTTGCCAGTCTCCATGTATGTGGCTGGAGCCATAATCACTGTGCTACAGGCACCACACCTAGCCAGTGTCTTTCTTGATTGAACTCAGGACTTAGAAACCATGAAAACTTTCTATAAATACTTGAGGGACTCCTGTGGAGAAGAGAGAAAGAATGAGTGTATTCTTTCTGAATGAGAGAAAACCATGAATAGGAGGGATGTGTGGACACAGATTTTAACCTACAGTATGGGAAGAACTTTCTCACTATTCAGCAGTAGAACAAGTTCTCTCTTCAGAGTATGTATGGTCTTAGGATGTAGAAATAATTCTTACCTTGGGGTGAGGTTTGCACTCAGTAACCTCTTGAGTCAGTCATTTGTTTCTGTGTTCTAAGAAACCAGAGTGAGGGTAGGATTGTTTTTCATAGGTGCCTCAGATGTGAAAGTGGGGAACACCAAGACCGCAAAACTCTGGATTTGCCAGCACTGCTTCTTCCAGAGAAGGGCCATTTTCATGTGTTTTATATAAAAGTTAGGGTTTTGAAAAGTGGACTCTGCTGGTAACAGTTTTTTATTGACTGCTCTAAGTTCTCTTCTACATTTCTGTGAACTAGAATATTTACTATATATTGGGCACTTACTTGCTCTTGATTACACATAAATGTCTATTTATTACCTATTTTCTGATGTTTGTATGTCAGCATGTTGTTCAGGTTTGTGGTAGAGATCTTAACATGTTTTCTTTTTCTATATTTTCTGAGTTTCTTTTCTTTTCTTTCTTTCTTTTTTTTTTTTTTTTTTTTGAGACAGAGTCTTGCTCTGTTGCCCTAGGTCAAGTGCAGTGGCGTCACTATACTTTGCAGCTTCAAAATCCTGGACTCAGGTCGATCTTCCTGCCTCAGCCTCTGAAGTAGCTTTGATTATAGGTGTAGGCCATGGCACCTGGCTGATTTTTCTATTTTTAGTAGAGATAAGTTTTATTGTTGCTCATGCTGGGCTTAAACTCCTGAGCTCAAGCAGTCTTCTCTCTGTGGCCTCCCAGAGTACTAGGATTATAGGGATGATACCATGCCTGGCTACCATGCCTGCCTTTACTTTTAGAATCTTATTGGTAAATAATTGTTAAAAGTTTGGGCTCAGTGCCTGTACCTCAGTGGTTAGGATGCCGGCCACATACACCAGGGCTGGCAGGCTCGAACCTGGCCTGGCCTGCTGAACAACAACAATGACAATTACAACCAAAAATAGCCAGGCGTTGTGGCAGGCACCTGTAGTCCCAGCTACTTTGGAGGCTGAGGCAAGAGGACCACTTGAACCAAGAGTTCGAGATTGCTGTGAGCTTAGACGCCATGGCACTCTATCAAGGGCAACAAAGTAAAACTATCTCAAAGGAAAAAAAAAGTGTGATGGGATCCACAAGAATAATTTCTGTTAAATTCTCTCCTTTCTTAAGGTGCAAACCGGATAGTATTAGAGGACTCCAATATCTTGCAGCCTGTGGGACTGACCGTATTTGAAAACTGGCTCTACTGGATTGATAAGCAGCAGCAAATGATCGAAAAAATCGACATGACAGGTCGAGAGGGTAGAACAAAAGTCCAGGCTCGAATTGCCCAGCTTAGTGACATTCATGCAGTGAAGGAGCTGAACCTTCAAGAATACAGTAAGTGCTGATGGGGTAATGCTAATTGGAAGACTCATGTTGTTTTCAGAAATTAATATGTCTTTTTACATCCTTTTGACCTCTTTCATGATAAAGATTTTCATTCACTTTTAGTTTTGTCATTTTTTTTTATTAACACCACAATTAGTAAAAGGTTACAGTCTTTTAATAATAACCTAGCATCTACCACAAGGAACAAGTGCTAGGAAATAAACATCAAAGCAAAACAATAAATAGAGCCCTAATGTGTTTATTAAATACCTTCATTTGCTTCATTAAGTCCACCTTTACTCCAATTTAGGCAAAAGTTGTATAGCTAAAGATGACCTTTATCTTAAGAGTGATCAATAAAATGGCAGTAGCTATGCTTCTGAATCTTGTTTATGTCACCTTTTTAAATACCCTGGGTTTGTCCCCTGAGAGGTAATCAGCTGATGGTGTCACTTTTACAAGGGAAACAGACATCGAAATATGTCCTTGTAACTAGTCCTGGTAGAAGTGTGACTTATTTAAATGTTAAATGGATTACAGAGAAACAACAAATTATGTGTAATTAAAATAGAACAAATTAAAAAGAACAAATTTCAATTTTTTTCAGGCAAAAATGTGTATTTAAAAATTTCCTAGTAAACAAATAATACTTCTAAGTGAAGAATTTCTCATAGTTCCAAATAAAATAATGTTGAGTAGCCCTTACAATAAATTTTATGTTTGATTTCTTTTTTTTTTCTTTCTTCCTTTTTTGTTTTGGTAAATATGGTTAGAAAAGTCAAGGTCTATATTCTTCTTGGTAAGAATTTTCCCCTTAACATACACTGTCCAGGCAATTTGGCGCACTAAGGCCATCCCACCAGGAAGCCAGCTGAGAAGGCAGGCTGGCTTTCTCTGACTTCCCCCACTGTGTTTTACTTTGAGGTTTTAATGTCAAAATATTGGCTTTTGTAAGATCTCAAGATAATCTTTTCACACAATAAAATAGTTTTATGCTGTAAAAAATTAGTTCTTGGTCAAAGGTTATTTTCTTCCATCCTCATCTGTCATCAGCTGTCAGCATCTTCTTTAAAGATCCATTTTTTTCTTCATAACAACACCTACATGCAGCTTGTTGACTGTCCAGGGATGGCTTACAGCCTAAATGTATGACACTGTCGAACAAGAGCGTCACTATTACTTCACATGCCTGAACATGCTGAGCTAGCCTAATGTTTTCTGCACATTTTGGCAGATCTTGGAGAGGCAGTGGTGGAACTCATCACAGTCGTTGTTGCTTTTGATGCAGGTTTCATAGCACCCGTCATGTTGGTTGTAGTACTGTCAGGGAAGGGATACCAATGTTAAGATGAACACCAACAGTGGAGAGCCTCATCTGTTCAGAGGGGGAGGGCTTATAACTAATGTGGGAAAGGTTTAGATCCATCACTGCACTTACACTGGCTCCTCCTAGGAGGTCCAAGGTGGCATTCAGGTAGGTGTCTATCTTGTGGACGCTGTTCCAGATGGTCTTTACGGTGGCCCTCTGTAGTCCCTCTACTCAGGAGGCTGAGGCAGATGGATCACTTGAGCCTAAGAATTTGAGGTTGCAGTGAGCTATCATGATGCCACTGCACTGTCTCCTGGGTGACAGAACAAGACTCTGTCTCAAAAAAAAAAAAAAAAAAGTTTTTCTTGTAGATTGCATGAAGAATCATTGTGTAGAAATAAAGTCCAAGCTGATTTTATTTTTTTCTTTGTAATTTATAAATGATTTATTTTGACAGGGTTGTTCATTTTATTTTCTTTCTTTTCTTCTTTTTTCATCCTTTTTCTTCTTCCTTCTTCTTCCTCTTCCTCTCCTTCCTCCCTTCCTCCTATAGGACAGCACCCTTGTGCTCAGGATAATGGTGGTTGTTCACATATTTGTCTCGTAAAGGGAGATGGTACTACAAGGTGTTCTTGTCCCATGCATCT
Organism: Galagoides demidoff; assembly: GCA_963574575.1. Classification (NCBI taxonomy): domain Eukaryota; kingdom Metazoa; phylum Chordata; class Mammalia; order Primates; family Galagidae; genus Galagoides; species Galagoides demidoff. Next base: position 34,227 of record CAUYQV010034869.1, on the reverse strand, counting down.
GGTTCTGCTTCAAGATGAGCTGTCGTGTGGAGGTAAGTAAGTTGTAATTTTTTTGTGCGAGCCTAGATGCTAACGTATTCCATATCCTAGTCTAGCCTTATATAATTAGGCAGTGAAGTTGCTTTGTCTCCTAAGTTAGTTACTTGTATTCTGTTCATCTGCACTATATTAGGCTTTTGGTTTGCCCTCAGTCCCTCCATCTCCTAGCCTGTGGTAACCACTGTTTTACTCTGTTGCTCCGTTTGAGTGTTTTACACTGTACGAGTAAGTGAGATCTTGTAGTATTTGTCTTTTTTTTTTTTTAAACTTTATGTCCTTCAGGTTTATTTGTATTATGGTAAATGATAAGATTTTCTTCCTTTTTACAGCTGAATAGTATTCCCTTGTATATGTATTACCACATTTTTCAACCTGTGAGTTAAGTGTGTTTCCTAACAATGTAGTAGCTTCTGCACTCTTGGAAGCAAAACAAAATGAATTAATTCTGCCTCCTGTAATCTTCATCCACTGAGTTCTAGATTCTGTCAATTTATGTATATGCCATTGTTGGGAGTATGTCCAGTGAAAAGAATATTCTTTGGTTCAAATCCATCGGCAATTTCCCATTATTTTTCTTTCTTATCTAGCAAAAAAAGATTTTTAAAAAAGATGTCAGTGAATGTAGTGATAACGTACTAAAATGGTTTGACGTTCATGGAGCATAACAAATTGACATATTTCTTTGTTAATAGTAAACAGTATAAAACATAATAGTATTCATATCTTTAATTCAGAAATCCTCCTCCTGGGGATAACTCTAAAGTAATTCACCTAAAGGAAAAAGACCATATCGTGCTATTATCTACAGTGGCAGAAGATTTAAAAAGAATCTTGATTGTTATGTATATTTTACCACACACACAAAAATAGCACATTTCTCAATCAAGGTGCTACACTATTACTTTAATAAGGGAAATTTCTCTTTATGGTAATGATAACATAGAAAGAACTGAATCAAGATTCTCATCTTCCAGTTCGAAAATGTCTTTAAAAAGGCGTGTGTATGTGTTTGTTTGCACATTAAGTGATTATTATTGGGAGGGAGATACAGATATATTTTTGTTCTGTTTTTTAAATTTAAATATAAATTGATAGTTAATGAACTTTGACAAATGTCTTCAATTGTGTTAACCAACACCTAAATCAAGGTAACAAAACATTGCCTTTAAGAAAAGTGCCCTCATGTCCCTTATCAGTCAGTTATTAGTTTTGGCTGTTCTTGAACTTTATATAAATGAAATCATGGTATGTGTACTGTTTTGTGTCTGGATTCTCATGCTTAATATACTTTCGAGATTCATTTACACAGTTGAGTATATCAGTAGTTTTCCTTTTATAGGTACTTAATATTTTATTATTTAATGTTATGATTTGTCACTCTCTTGTGAGGGACATTCTAATTATTTTCCATATTTTGTTATTAAAAATATAGCCAGCTGGGTATGGTAGTTGATACCCGTAATCCCATCACTTTGGGAAGCTAAGGTGGGAGAATTACTTGAGGTCTGGAGTTCAGGCCCAGCCTGAGCTACATATTGAGACCCCACCTTTACCAAAAAAATTAAAAACTTAATCAGGTATGGTAGTATAGACTTGTAGTCCCAGCTACTCTGGAGGTTGTGGCAGGAGGATTGCTTGAGCCAAAGGGTTTGAGACACCATTAAGCTATGATGATGATACTATTACACTTTAGTCCAGGCAACAGAGCAAGACTCTTCCTTAAAAAATAATAATAAATGCTCAGCACCTGTGGCTCAAGTAGCTAAGGTGCCAGCCACATACACCTGAGCTGGTGGGTTCGAATCCAGCCTGGGCCCACCAAACAACTGTGACGGCTGCAACCAAAACAAAAATAGCCAGGCATTGTGGCGGGCACCTGTGGTCCCACCTACTTAGGAGGCTGAGGCAAGAGAATCACTTTAAGCCCAGGAGTTTTATATTTCTTTCCCAACTTGTTCACTTTTTTAATTTGTCTGTTTAGAAGGATCTCTGTGACATGTTCTATTTTGTTTTGCTTTGCTTATGTGGCTTTACTTGTGCGTATTTCTCTTCTTGCATGCCTGTCTTAAATCTTACTCCACAATGTAGCCGATCTATTCAAAATCTGTGAAACCTCCTCTAGCTCTCTGGCTGTTATTGTTCTCCCCTTTCCCTGAATTGCAGCATTTGTTACCACAGTTGCATGATGTACACTTCAAAGCAGGGTCGTTTGTGTTATGTTTATTAGTTTCTTTGTATCCCCAACTAAATTCAGAGTTCCTTAAGGACATAAATTATATTTTATCTATTTTAATTCTCCACATGATATAGTGCTGATTACATAATAGGCTCTTGGAAAATAAATCCCTTAAATTCTTCATCTACAGTATTTCCCTGTTACATGTAATATTCTCTATTTTAAAGATAAAAGGTATTCTGATCCATAGTCTATATGTTGTATGTTTTTAGAGAATTTACTATCAGACTGGTTTTTCACAAAAGTCAGCCTGTGATAAAGCAGTAGAGGCAGTGGGTTAAACAAGACTCAGTAATAGTACTGTTTTTTTCTAATCAGGAAGCTCTGTGACCTTGGGTAGTCACTTAGTTGTCTAAGCCTTAATTTCACAATTGGCAAAACAAAGCAATAAGGCTTGGATGAGTTTGAGTTCTCAAATAATTTGGTCTCTGTGTATTTTTACATTTTAAAAAATTATTGAGGAGCCCAAGGAGCTTTTGCCTGCATAGGTATTGATCTATATTTACTGTATTAGAATTTAAAACCAAGAACTTTTAAAAACATTTATTGAACATGACAGCAATAAATAAGCACATGATTTTATAAATGATGTATGATAAGACAATTCTGTGTTTAAAGCAAGACATTTTTAGTGAGAAGAGTGGCATTATTTGTACATTTCTGTGACTCTTCTTAATATTGGGCTGCATTCTCATGTCTACTTCTGTACTTAGTATGTTGTAATGTGTAGTTTGGGTTGAAAGGAAATTTAGGCCTCACAGTTAGAAAATGGAGGCCTGTACTAGCCTTTTCAAATAATTTTGGGTGTTTATCTTGGATTCTCTATCACGATAGTTTCCTATAGGTTTAGTTGCAGTGTGGGATTTGGGACCCTATCAGTTAACTTTGTGTAGTTTTTTCATTAAAATGTACTGCTTTATTTTGTACTCGGAATGGATCTTTTACCCAGGCATGATTTTGTAAACTCATACCTTGGTCATCTAGAAATAATAGGATTCCATTTAGAAACTTACATATCTTCAGATTTCAACCCATTTCATTATGCAGTATCCAGAAGTCACATTTGTTAATACCACTACCAACTCTCATCAGAAAAATCTTTTATGTACTAGGAATTTGTTGAATTTATAGTACTAGATACAGGTTTTATAAAAATTCTAATTTATGATTCAAAGCTCCAGTGTTATAATTTGCCACAAATACTATCCATTGTTTCCTTGAAGTAAGAAACTCACTTGATTCATTTTTTTAAAAAATTGATGCCAAATACCCAAGTATAAATCTGTTTTTAATTGAGTTTTACAGATCAATCAGATGCTTTCCCATTGAAAACCATCATGCTTAGGTTTCCAACATGATTTTTATGCATATTTCTCTTTTTATCAAATAGAACATTAAAGATACATGTACTCAGGAATTGATTTTCATATAATTTGTCAAGAACGTTCTTAAGTGAGACTGGCCTTTTTTGTTTGTACATTTAAACGTTGAGTGTGTGACTGTGTGGAGTACAGTGACTACTAGTAGTTTTTTTGCCATTGCCTTGAGTCTGTGAAAGCACCAACAGTTTTACCCAGCATTGTTTTTGTAGCATTGGTACAAATGTAGTTTAAAAAAGAAAAATGACATCTTAGTATTATTATAAAAATAATTTTGACTTGGTAGATCCTCTGAAAGAGGTCTCAGAGGCCCCCAGAGGTTTGTAGACCATCTTTTGGTACCTCAGAGTGAGACACTTTGTGAGTTCTACACTAACTTTAAAACATTTGGAGGTTGGTGATTGCAGTGATTATCCTTAGGTCATGTGTGAGATTATAATGGATTGTAAATATTATAATCCTCCTTGAATTACAGTGTATGAGAAAACTTTTACATGTTAGTGAGTCTAAATGAAGTAGTGTAAAAACTTTTCTTCTCTAATTAGATGAGATAGTTTACAAATTATGCTTATTATAAAGTGTTCATATATATTAATTATTAAAAAACCTTCGCTCAGCTTTAAGTGTTTGTACCTTCCTTGTGACCATTGCTGTATTTTTGTCATTCTTTTCCCCCTTGTTCATTTGAAGAACCCCCAACATGTTCTCCTCAGCAGTTTACTTGTTTCACGGGGGAAATTGACTGTATCCCTGTGGCATGGAGGTGTGATGGGTTTACTGAATGTGAAGATCACAGTGATGAACTCAATTGTCCTGTGTGCTCAGAGTCCCAGTTCCAATGTGCCAGTGGGCAGTGTATTGATGGTGCCCTCCGATGCAATGGAGATGCAAACTGCCAGGATAAATCAGATGAGAAGAACTGTGAAGGTATCTGGAATTCCTCAGTGCCTGCTTGTGCAGACTCTTTTTCCGTTAAGTTCTTTAAAATCAGAGTGTTGCTTTGGCTCAGTGGTGAATTGGGTGTTTTCAAGTATACATGACCATGTTATGTCTGAACATAGCACTCTGTTCCAAATTATTGTTTTAATTCATTTCACATCTATAACACTTATACAGATTAATAAGTTTGAAAATTGAGAAATATATGAGGTTGTCAGTATGTTGAAATAGTCTGTGTCCAGTGAACTCTGAACTAGTTGATTTATTTATAAAGATATAAAATATTTCATATTCTCTGCTTCCCCTTGCTAAGTTTTAACACAGTAAAACTTAAGGTAACCAACAGAATTATTAGTATGTGAAGAACAAAATAAGAAATTTCTACCTGATTTTCTTTTCCATTCTCTCTACCAGTGGAAATTCTCAGAGAATAATGTTTCAGTTATTTCTAAAAATCTAGTCTGATTTTCATTTATACTTAGAAAGTACCTTTTTACTTCTGCCAAGAATTTGGCTTTACGTGATATTAAAAATAAGAAAATTACTTGCATTTTTTTTCTAGTGCTTTGTTTAATTGATCAGTTCCGCTGTGCCAATGGTCAGTGCATTGGAAAACACAAGAAATGTGATCATAATATGGATTGCAGTGACAAATCAGATGAACTGGATTGTTGTAAGTAGCACTAAGACCTTGTAACTTATTCACAATTTTTAAAACACTTGTTTTCATTATGTGTGAGGTTTACTTATCAAGAGTTCCTTATTAAGTAATAAGGGTTAAGCCAATTATTTGTGACAGGGATTTTTTTATGCTCTGCTTTCAATAATTCTTCAAACACAGCAGTTTTCTTAGACACAGAAATATTTACTAAAGCACCAGAAAAGAATAAATGTTTTGCCACCCCAGAGTTCCAAAATTCTCAAGTAATTTAGGTTACATGGAAATTAACTGATGGCCTAAACTTAATTTCAGAAAGTTAATCCATGTTTCTTTCCCTTTGTTTTCTTGTGTTTTCTTGAGCTGTTTCTATCAGTTTCTCAGTGGCTAAATTCTAAGAGCTTTCTTAAACTGCACCCTGAGGATACTTTGGGCCGGCATATATCCCTAAACTTTGAGATGCTTGGCTAAACAGCCTACAGTTTCTATAAGAGTCTTAACTATTAACTAGTGCCTTCACATACAGTGTATCCTAAATCAACAAACTTCATTCTGAGTGGAATTCATTGTAAGCCTAGGTCTACCCTGTCAAAACTTACTGGATTGTATTTAGATAGGATTCATTTAAAAACTCTTTCATCTCTAATGATGACATTAAACTGGTATTTTTACAAAGTTCAAATAAGGATCGGGTGCAGTGGCTCACACCTGTAATCCTATCACTTTGGGAAACTGAGGCAAAAGGATCACTTGATGTCAGGGGTTTGAGACCAGCCTGAACAACATAGTAAGATTCCATCTCTACAAAAAATAGAAAAATCAGCCACACTGGGTAGTTCATGCCTGTAGTCCTAGCTACTCAGGAGGCTAAGGTCGGAGGATTGCTTAAATCCAGGGGTTTGTAGTTACAATGAGTTATTATAACACCACTGCATTCTATCCTGGGCAACAGAATAAGATCCTTTCTCAAAAAAATAAACATTTATTGCTTCTTGGCCTTTTGGTTAAGACCAAGTGTAAAAAAAACACATTAAAAAATTTTCAAAAGTATGATTATTCAATAAGGCTTAGAATCTATTCATTTATTCAGCAAAATGTTAGACATTGCTGCAATGCTAAGGACACATGGCACCAAGTTTCTCAACGACCTCTATAGTTGAGAAAACAGTGAGATTATAATTTGAATTATAGCTTTTCCACTTTACTACTAACTACTACCAAATTATTTGTTCTTATTAAACCTTAGTGTCCTTATCTTTAAAAATAAAGATACTTAACCCTGATGACTGAGATTTAATGTGTATGTCATTTAGCCTAACAAACACAGAACCTGGTTCATAGTAGGTACTATTGTGATAAATAATATCAAAATTGCTGCAGTAGAGATCTATACAAGTAATAGTACAAAGGAGAGTAGTCAGCTTTTTAGGAACAAAAATGAGTTGGTCAAGGAAGTCTTCTTTAAAAAAATGGTACTTAAGATCAGGTGTCAGTCAATGAGAGTATTCGTTATGCAGATGAATGAAGAGGGAGTATACTGGTCAAAAGCAGAAAGGAGTGAAACAGCCAGCCTTTGGAAACTGCATGTAAATGGAGCTGACAAAAGCTATGTCTTACCAGCAAGAGAAAATATAGGCAAAGGTAAGATCATGGAGGACTTTGCTCTTTTAAAAAGCCTAGGGAGAATCTATTAACAAAGGAGAGTGATTGAAAATTTCAAGAATAAGACTAGTATGGCCAAGCAAATACAAAAGCTAGACGGCAGATAAATTAGAGATGATAAGATTTATAGGCAGGAAATTTGTTAGTTTGGTTATTTTCAGACTTCTTTTGATCACATCTAGAGGAATACAAAGATGTGGGTACATGCATAAAAAAGCCAAAAGGGTGACACAGTAGTATTTACCCATATTATGTTCTGATGTTTTTTCTGTTTTACGTCGATAAATGCTGGATATAACCTACTAGATCATTCTCTCCACTAATGACTTGTATCTTATAATTTTAAAAGGAGGCTTTATCAGGAGGAAGCAGTAGTAGTAGAAAGGAGGGAATATATTTCAGAAGTAGAATGAAGAGGATTTGGTAACCATATAGTTGATAAGTTTCAGTTGACCCACGGGTACCTTACTGAGGGACTGGTGTCATTAGCTAGGATACATAGCAGAGACTGGAAACTGAAGTACTATACTTATCCTGGCTGCAGATGTAATATTTGGGTAATTTAATGTTTTTTTATTCTTTTAATTTAGATGGCTTTAGGCAGGCATGCACCTTACCATTTGCCACAGGCCCCATCACTCTTCACTGTCCTGTACTAGACTGTGGTTATGATATGCTTTACCTCTGGAATCGAGGAGAAAAGACAGGTGGTAGTGAAGATGAATTCTGTTTGAGCTATGTTACATTAAAGATACCCAGGAGATACCCCTTTGAAGCTATTCAGGAAGTTGTTGATTGTATGGGTCTGTGGCTCAGGAGAGATATTTGGTGTTTCTTGATGATAATTAAAACTGTGGCAGTGGATGAAATCTCCCAGGAGAGTAAGCATAGGGAGAAAATAGTAAACTGTAGGTAGAACTCTCTGAGGAACACCTGTACTTAAGAGGCAGAAGAGAATGAAGCCAACAAAGGAAGCTGCAGGGAAAGGAGACAACAATCAAAGCATAGAGGCAACCATTAGAATGGGAAAAGATATTTCCATGTTATAAATTGAACAAAAGCTTGATAACTAATATCTACAGTGAACTCAGGAAACAAAGAGCCAACAATTCCTTATATCATTGGGTAAGTGAGAGGAATAGAACCTTCTCTAAATAAGATGGACGAATGAGTATATGAAAAAATGCTCATCATCTCTAATTATCAGAGAAATGTAAATCAAAACTACCTTGAGATACCACCCAACCCCAATGAGAATGGCCCACATCACAAAATCTCAAAGCTGCAAATGCTGGTGTGGATGTGGAAAGAGGGGACCACTTTTACACTGCTGATGGGACTGCAAACTAATACAACCTTTCTGGAAGGAAGTATGGAGAATCTTCAAAGAACTTAAACTAGACCTCCCATTTGATACTACAATCCTGTTACTGGGCATCTACCCAGAAGAAAAAAAATTATTTTATCATAAGGACTAGACTGTTTTTTGCAGCTCAATTTACAATTGCCAAATTGTGGAAACAAATGCTCACCAACCCAGGAATGGATTAACAAGCTGTGGTATATGTATACCATGGAATACTATTCAGCCACTAAAAAAGATGGAGACTTGCATCTTTTGTATTAACCTAGATAGAGGTGGAACACATTCTTCTTAGTAAAACATCACAGGAATGGAAGAACAAGAATCCAGTGTACTCAATTCTGATATGAGGACAATTGATGCTAGTAAATGGTGGGGGATGGGGAAATAAGGGAGGGGGATGGGGTCCCAGTGTATGACACACCTCTTAGGGGTGGGACACAATTATAAGAGGGACTAAATTATTCATTCATTCATTCATTTATTTGTTTGTAGAGACAGTCTCACTTTATTGCCCTTGGTAGAGTGCCGTGGTGTCACACAGCTCATAGCAACCTCCAACTCCTGGGCCCAGGCAATTCGCCTGCCTCAGCCTCCCAAGTAGGTGGGACTACAGGCGCCTGCCGCAACACCCGGCTATTTTTTTGTTGCGGTTTGGCTGGGGCCAGGTTTGAGTCTACCACCCTCAGTATATGGGGCCGGTGCCCTACCCACTGAGCCACAGGCCCCACCTGATAAAGAGAGACTTTAACAAATGCAAGCAGTGTAACCTGGTTCTCTGTACACTCAGGGATTCCCTAACAATAAAAAAAATAATAATAATAATATTAGAAATGATAAAATGAAGAGATTGATGTCTTGGAAGGATGTTGATCAGGCATTTTATAGAAGAAAATAAGAACCAGCATTGAATGTACAGAGATGTCAGTGAGATGAGGAGTGTTTTGAACATGGTGAGTAGGAGAAGTTGTTTTGAACTCTGTGTGGAAGCCTTGTTTCAGTAAGTTAAGGTGAGATGCAGAGACTAGGTATTGAAGGTACTGAATATAAACTTTTTTCTTTTCTTAATTTTGAGACAGAGTTTCACTTTGCCCCCCTTGGTAGAGTGCTGTGGCATCACAGCTCACAGCAACATCCAACTCTTGGGTTAAAGCAATTCTCTTGCCTCAGTCTCTCGAGTAGCTGGGACTATAGGCACCTGCCACAGCGCTCAGCTAATTTTTGTTGCTGCTGTTTTACCTGGTCGGGGCCGGGTTTGAACCCTCCAGCCTCAGTATATGTGGCCAGCACCCTACCCCCTGTGCCACAGGTGCTACCCAAATTTTTTTCTTGGAAGTGTGACCTTAGGAAGGAATAAAAATGGGATAGTTGCTCATGTGGACATTTTTTGGTTGCAGCCGTCATTATTGTTTTGGCAGGCCCGGGCCGCCACCTTAGGTTTATGTGGCTGGCACCTTAGCCACTTGAGCTACAGGCACTGAGCCTATAATTATATTTTCAAATGTATTTTATTTCCACCTTCACTTCAGGATAGTTCATTATGATTCCTAATGATGACATTTAATCCATATGTCCACAGGGCATGGTGTGTGTTTTTCATAAAAAAGAAAAATGTTTATTATCTTCTTTAGTCTCATAACTTCACATTCTGCTAGCCAAGTCTTCTTTTTGGTCACTCTTTTGAATGTATAATATAACCTTGTTGTGTTTTCTCCTTTAGATCCCACTGAAGAGCCAGCTCCACAGACCACCAATACAGTTGGCTCAGTTATTGGAGTGATTGTCACTATTTTTGTGTCTGGAACTATATACTTTATCTGCCAGAGGATGTTGTGTCCACGTATGAAGGGAGATGGGGAAACCATGGCTAATGACTATGTAGTGCACGGACCAGCCTCTGTGCCCCTGGGTTATGTGCCACACCCGAGTTCTTTGTCAGGCTCTCTTCCAGGTGAGTTAAGGCTGATCCACTGAGAATTAAATCTTGGGTCCTGGCAAGATTGCCAAGGTCTATTATGGAAATAGGATACTACCCAGAGTCTTTCAATCTACTTTGGGTTTAAAAAAATATAAGAGCACTCATGTGTGAAGTCCTAGCACTTTGGGAGGTTGACGCAGGAGGATAGTTTGCCAGGAGTTTAAGATCAGTCTGAGCAAGAGTGAGACCCCCATCTCTGCAATGAATATAAAGATGAGCTGGGCATGGAGGCAGGTGTTTATAGTCCCAGTTACTTGGAAGGCTGGTGCAGGAGAATCCCTCAAGTCAAGGAGTTTGAGGTTGTAGTGAGCTATGATGACACCACTGCCTCTAGCCCAGGAGACAGAGCTAGACCTTATCTCAAAAAAGAAAAAAGTGTGTGTGTACATATGAACAAATGTTCATTTTACCTATTAGTGTCTTCTCTCTACCTAAAAGGCCTTAGATACAGTTTGGTGGGAACTGCCCAAAGATACAAAGCAGATACACCCCCCCTCCCAAGCCCTTCTGAAAGTGAATCAGCCAGTCATTTAGTGAAGAGTTACAAACCACAAGCTCTTTAGGTTCAGTACCAGGGAACCCCAGTACTACTGAGTTCAGGAATAAAAGGAGGCCAGAAAATAAATAAGATTTCCCTTAGCCATGTAAGACCTATAAATAGCTGGGCAATAGAAGGGAATAATTATTTGCTGTCATGTTTCCTCCTAACTTTGCATTATGAGAGTGAAACTTGGGCTAGTTGAGGCATAGCTGAGTAACCAGAAGTTTTGTAATTAGGTAGGTCATATTTAAGTAAATATGACCTTTTTTTTTTGATGAATATGGTGAAGGAAGTGCCTTAGCAAAAGCCCTCCGAAAATAGAAACTTATTCTGGGTGTAACTCTTAAGTAAACAGAAATGGTTTTTAAACTGTTAATGGTAATGTTTCTTTGTTGCCATACCTATTTTTAGTAGAATTTGGGAAGCTACATAGAAAAAAACAGAATTTCTTCTTTAGAATTGGTAGTTTTAATCCCGGCAGCATTTGCATTTAGGAGATGAAGAAATATCTTGCGTATGTTTCTGCAAGTGTTTATGCCCTAAAAATGGTTTTTATTTTCTTTTGAATAAATCTATTATTTAATCTGCCCTGCTTCACAGCCTTTACCCTTCACAGTCCTTTCTCCTTCAAATCCTCCAAGAGGTAGAAATCCTTTTATGTTGAAGATTTTCTGCTTCCACTGGGGGAGGGGAGTGGGAGCTGTTCTAGGCCAGGTCTCAGTGGAAGCATTCACTTCTAGAGAACATTGATTTCTTTCTCCATTACATGTTTTTGATTATTATTAAGAAAAGAGGGATAAGTTGTAAAATCAGACTACTTGAGTATTGATATTGGTAATCTGATACTGAATAAAATTATTTTGTGCATTTTTATAGTTTTTATTCATGTTCGGTTTCTAATTCTCCTTTCATTTCAGGAATGTCTCGAGGTAAATCAGTGATCAGCTCCCTCAGTATCATGGGGGGAAGCAGTGGACCCCCCTATGATCGCGCTCATGTCACAGGAGCATCATCAAGTAGTTCTTCAAGCACCAAAGGCACTTACTTCCCTGCAGTAAGCACTCTGTTTTCCTTTGTCTTACTTTGAATGCTGAAAATATATAGGGACTTAGATTTCTTAACTTACTCAAATGTGGCTGCTCAGTGATAGTAATGTAAAAATAGTTTTTGAATACCTAATTTAGGCATAAAATCCTCAAAGAAGAATTTACTACCACACCTCTGTGCTTATAAATCTTTAAATTTATTGGGTATAATAACCAGCATTTTGAAAGCACTGGACATTAATCTCATTATTTGACTAAATTTAGAACAACTGAATTGTACCCCCCACCCTTTTTTTTTTTTGAGACAGAGTCTCACTACATTGCCCTCAGTAGAGTGCCGAGGCATACCAGCTCACAGCAACCTCAAACTCTTGGGCTTAAGTGAGTCTCTTGCCTCAGCCTCCCAAGTAGCTGGGACTACAGGCACCTGCCACAGCATCCGGCTCTTTTTTTGTCACAGTTGTCATTATTGTTCAATAGGCATGGGCCGGGCTCAAACCCACCAGCCTCAATGTATATGGCTGGCGCCCTAACCACTGAGCTATGGACACTAAGCCAGAATAGTACCTCTTGAGAGATGAGGGGTTTTGTTTTATGACCTCACAGGATAGAAAGCACACCTGGAATTTCTACTATATCTGTAAATTTGCTTTAAATATTTATAATTTAAAAAGAACCAGAACATAGCTCTACTGATTTTAAAGCAGTGAGTTGTAGGTTACAGATTTTCTTTTTTTCACTTTGTACTTTTTAGCCATGATGCAATTTTTGTCTTAGGAAATGAGTAACAGAACCCTAAAGTACTGTTTGAGGCTGGTTCTTTGGAAAGCAGGAATTCTGCTATAGTGTAATGGAAAGGAACATTAATAAAGATGACAAAAGAAAAAGTAGAAAGTCAGTCCAATCGTCTCTGGGATAAACTATTATTATTTTAATATATTTATCATTTTTCTTTTAGATTTTGAATCCTCCACCATCCCCAGCCACAGAGCGATCACATTATACTATGGAATTTGGATATTCTTCAAATAGTCCTTCCACTCACAGGTCATACAGGTAGTACACAGCCTTCTGTAATATAAGTTGAAGTATTTATGAAGGAAGACATAACCTGGTTGTAGACTTGAGGTAGCCCCAAATAAATAGATGATGGTTACCAGAGAGAGAATAGACATCTTGTCTTGGTAATGCTGTCATTGCCCCTACCACAGATCTTTCCTTTCAAGTATTATACTTTAGGTTTTGTTTGTTTTTTTCTTAAAGAGAGTCACAAATGCTGGCTTTTATAATAATAAAGTAGAGCCCAGGCTTTGACAGTATTCTGAAGAAAGGTCAACCACCAAATTGACTGATTTTACAGTAGGTTACTGCTCAGGTTAAATTGATAATCTAAGAATGAAATATGGGGTAAGATCATGGTTTAGAGAATTGTGAGAGCTTAAAACAGCAGGGATATTAATACAGAATTTGAGAAAGGTTGAGAGAAATATAAGTCCAGCCCTTGCTAATGTATGTTGTTATGATCTAGATTGAAAGATTTTTCATGTAGTTGTGTGGAATAAATCGACTGACCAAAATAAATGAAGTGTGTTTATAAGCCAAAAAAGGTGAACTCATGGCTTTGTGCTGATTTGTGAGTCTGTTATACAGAGCATTGAGTAGATCAGATTGTTTCAGCCTTTCTTGTCCACCTTCTTTACTGTCTAAACACTGAGTGCCTATTACCTTCTAGAATAGTGTTTTTTGGCATTTTTGTCAAAATGGCCTGATATAACCATATACATGAATAGAAATGAAGTGAAAACCACTTACAGTATCTCATTCAGAATTCTCAGTTTTATTAGTAAGACTATTTGAGATAGGCTTGGCTGAACTGATTTTTATTTTATTTATTTATTTTTTTGAGACAGAGTCTTTTCTTTTTTTTTTTTTTTTGCGCCCAGCCTGGAATGCAGTGGCATCATAATAGCTCACAGCAAATTCAAACTCCTAGGTTCAAGTGATCCTCCTGCCTCAGCCTCCCAAGTTGCTGGGCACATACCTGACTATTTTCCCATGCCTGACTAATTTTCCTATCTTTTTATAGAGATGGGGTCTCACTGTTATCTAGGCTGGTCTCAAACTCCTGGCCTCAAATTGATCTTCCTAGTTTGATATCCCAAAGTGCTAGGATTATAGGTGTGAGCCACTCTACCTGGTCATGGTTTAGAGAATTGTGAGAGCTTAAAACAGCAGGGATTTTCATGATTTGTTGTAAGTTGTTTTCCCTGCTACAAGTTTGCTCTAAGAAGCTAAAATAGAAAAACCAAAGCCTAAATTTTTTTTTTTTTTTTGAGACAGAGCCTTAAGCTGTTGCCCTGGGTAGAGTGCTCTGGCATCACAGCTCACAGCAACCTCCAATTCCTGGGGTCAAGCGATTCTCCTGCCTCTGCCTCCCAAGTAGTTGGGACTATAGGCGCCCGCCACAATGCCCAGCTATTTTTTGGTTGCAGCCATCATTGTTGTTTGGCGGGCCTGGACTGGATTTGAACCTGCCAGCTCAGGTATATGTTGTTGGCTCCTTAGCTGCTTGAGCCATAGGCACCGAGCCCAAAGCCTAAAAATTTAAAAGTAAAAGACCTAAACCTTTAAAAATTAATTTGTTTAAATCAAATTGAGTAAAACACTGATCAAAATAAAAGTAATTATATCAAAAACATTTCTTGTTGACCAGGCATGGCAGCTCACACCTGTAAATATATTTTTATCAAAATATATATCAAAACATTGCATCTCATAAATATGTACAATTACTATTTGTCAATGAAAAACAAAGTTAAAGCAACAGTAATAAAAAACAGGCTGGGCATGGTGGCTCACTCCTATAATCCTAGCACTCTGGTAGGCTGAGATGGATCACCTGAGCTCAGGAGTTTGAGAACAGCCTGAGCAAGAGTGAAACCCTGTCTGTACTAAAAATAGAAAATTTAACTGGGTGTTGTGACGGGTGCCACTGCATTCCAACCTGGGCAAAAGAGTGAGACTCTGTCTCAAAAAAAAAAAAAAAAAATAGATGTTGATTAACCACTTTTCATGTCTGTAAGACAAATTTATTTTTCATCTGAGTCATTTATTGAGATTTTTGTCTAAACTGGGGCATAGAAGAATTTTGTTAATTCAGTTTCTTTTTATTCATAAAAATAGCAGTATTTGGCCTGAAAGTTTTACCAGGGCTTGACACCTGATTGGGTAGAAAGATAGGACTTAAAAAATACAAAACAAAACTATGACATCATGTCAGTTTTGATAGTAGCAGCATTTGAGAACCTGTTCAGCAGGTCGTATAACTTTTGGTCTTTTTGGCAGCTCTTAGTTTAAGGCAATACTGAGAGATGCAAAATGGATTGTATCCTGGGATATTACCTTGTGGCTCTGTATAAATTGCTGAGTATTTTATGAATTGTTAAATCAGGTATTTTGTTTGTTTGTTTCTTGAGGGGGGGGGAGGTTGAGAAAAGGTCTTATTTTGTTGCCCAGGCAAGGGTGCAGTGGCATTATCATAGCTCACAGCAACCTCATACTTCTAGGGTGAAGTGATTCTCCTGCCTTAGCCTCCCAAGTAGCTGGGACTACAGGTGCCCGCCACAAGAGTTTAAGCCATGTGAGCCATGATGCTGTGGCACTCTACTGAGGGCAACATAGTGAGACTGTCTCCAAAATAAATAAATAAATGAAAGAAAGAAGGAAAGAAAGAGCCTCTGACAAAAAATAAATAAATCAGGCCTTTGCCATACATACATTAGAAGTATGTACACTAGTCCTATGTGACTGTTTAAAATTTATCATTGTGATGTTTAGTTAAAGCTGTTCTTATGACAGTATTCTTGTCTATCTATACACAGGGAATGAAAGCTATTTTCCCTAAACCACAGCAGTTTCCCTTTCCCATTAGTAAAGGGAGATGTAATGGAATAGATGTACCTCTTGGGCTGTCTACGCAAATTCAGCCTGGGTTATACAGTATTCGAATTTTAAAGAAAAAAATGAAGTTTTCAGATACTATTAAATTAATTGTTCATCAGGTAAATTATGGAGCAGTTAAAGAATGTTGAGGCAAAAACGTTGCCATGTTTGAGTAGTGTAAATTATGTAAAAACTCGTTCTTTTCATAGATATTAAAACTACAGAAATGGGTGAGGTCTGCTTTGTAAAGGGCAAATGTATAAAACAAATTTTTTTCCAAAAGATGGTCATTAAGTACAACTTTGAATTGTCCTTTTTTATTCTGTGTTGCAGTTTAACTTGACTATAAAAGAGCATATCCAGAGGCTACACTGAATTCATCTCTATATTCTCATCCTATTCGTTTTTTGTGTGCCTCTAATTGCATTTTATTTGCAAATAAGAAAATATATGCTATCTTCTTCTGCCAATCTGCCATTGAAAATTGCCTCTTGGTCTGTGCAAATTTAAATTGCAATAGCTTACTATTTTCAAAGTGAAGCTTACATCTGATACCTCTATATTCTGATAGGAAAAATCTATTTTTTTAAAAAGTAACTCTGTTTCTCTTTATTTTCTTCCTATACCAGCTACAGGCCATATAGTTACCGCCACTTTGCACCCCCCACAACACCCTGCAGCACAGATGTTTGTGACAGTGACTATGCCCCTAGCCGGAGAATGACCTCAGTGACAACAGCCAAGGGCTATACCAGTGACTTGAACTATGATTCAGAACCTGTGCCCCCACCTCCCACGCCCCGAAGCCAATACTTATCGGCAGAGGAGAACTATGAAAGCTGTCCACCTTCTCCATACACAGAGAGGAGCTATTCTCATCACCTCTACCCACCGCCACCCTCTCCCTGTACAGACTCCTCCTGAGGAGAGGCCCTCCTCCTCTGACTGCCTCCAATGTGAAAATGTAAATAGAAATTTGGTTGAGATCTGGAGGGGGGGAGGGAATTATTATAGAAGGACGAGGCAGACCATGTACAGTTAAAATTATAAAATGGGGTAGGGAATACTGGAGATATTTGTACAGAAGAAAAGGATATTTATATATTTTCTTAAAACAGCAGATTTGCTGCTTGTGCCATAAAAGTTTGTATAAAAAATAAATTTGTACTAAAAGTTTTATTTTTGCAAACTAAATACACAAAGCATGCCTTAAACCCGAGGAAGTGACTGAGTTCAAAGGAAACAGGAATAATAAAGGCATCACTGACCAGGAATGTCCTGGCTTTATTGATACCAAAAAAAGAAAAAAAAAGAACGAAAGAAAAGAAGAAAAATATCAAATCCATCTGAGAGCATCAAACCATATACTTGGAGTAGCCAAATAGCCTTCATGTTAATTAACATTTGAGGGCAAACAAGTTAAGAAATAAAAGAAAAAAAGGAATTAATACTAACCTTGGACAAGGGGATTTTTCTGTAGGAATCCAACAATGTTAGTGAAGAAATAGATATTTATACAGATTTATGTAGGAAAGACAGCTGTCTGATAAGATGCTGGGAGGCTATGTATGTGCAAGTCTTCTGTCCCTACCTTGGAATCCATGCTTCTGTTAAAAATTAATTTTTTCTCTAGGCATATTCACTTTGTTGCCTCCCCTAGCAACTAACTTTGTAGGTCATTTTGCCGAGATACCATGGGAAATATTCAAGCTTTTTATCTGAGGAATTAATTAAATGGAACTTTATAAATTAAGGCCTGATTTTAAAATTTCTACAAGCTCCATTCCCCAGTAAGCTTAGCTCTTCAGTTTGACACTGTTTTTGCAATAGTGATCAAAGGTTATACATATTACTGCTCTTCTTCCAAGATTGTTGTAATGCTCATTAAAATGTCTTTTTACCACACATATAGGCAATGTTTAAGAGTTACAAATTTAACCATATGTTTTGTTGTAAATGAATCATATATCCTTGCAGTACTTTCAGCATTATAATATCACAGTATGAAGTCATTTATATATATATATTTTTCTGAGTAAAACATATAAATATATTCGGGTTAGAGACAATCTATTTAAAATTTTTTTTTGTTATCATTAGATTTTCCCTCTGTTAATGGTTTGTGACATTTTCTTGCTCTTTAGGCCATTTTTTTCTCAGAATGATGTCTACATACATACCTCTTGAATGTGTAGCATGAGTTTAAGATCTTCCTGTTACCCACTGTGAATGTTAGGTTGTTTTCAAATTACCCACAAATTATTCTTATAATCACCTCATATATTTTTATGTACCTTCTCTCTTATCCCCATTATGGATTTATAATTCAGCAAACTTAACAATGGGAATGAAATGAGAAGACACATTGTTAACTTCTCAGCTGTCAGAACTTGGGTGGAGGAGGGGAATAACAGAAGCCTCGTTTGTCATCTGCCTGACCTGCTGTCTTGTACCATTCGAGGGCTGCTCCATCTTCAGCTGTCAGGGCTGACCTGTGGAATGATTCTAGTACTGCTCTGCCACCTTGCCATAAGTTAGTTTCCTGCTTTTTCCATGTGTCTAGCACTTCTCCGCTAAAATTGAATGTGTTTTTAAACTAATGTACATTCACCTCAACAGATGTTGCTCAACAGTTATTGAATGATTTTTTTTTTCGTAAATTCTATATTGCTGCGGCCTCTCTGAGTTTCAAGGTTCAAAAGAAAACAACAAAAGGAAGGATTCAGGATATTAGCTGAAGTGAAGTAACTTTTCACGGAATTAAAAAATACCTAAGTAATAAACTTTTTATAGAAAAGAAATGTGGTTTCGGGATAATGCTCAGAATGTTGGGGACAGTTGATAAGAATCAGGTGCACTTGATTTTGCATATAACTGTCTCACATTTCAGTCAGATAAGCATTAACTCTTCCTGTTGCTGGAACTTAGTGCTCACATAAGACAAAATGGACATCCAACTTGCGTTCTGTGACACACGGGTGCATGATGCCTGAGTGAAGATGGAAAGGTTAGCAATAACTAGGTATCAATTAGAATTTGAGAATTTTGTATGTTTACATTTTTTAATGTACATCTTTATCTGGTGGGCTTCCCATGTGGAAACTTGCACTATAATAAACTGAGAAGAATATTGCCTTGTTGTATCTCAGTCCAAGTGCTTGTACTGCGATGGCAATGGCCTCTTCTTGCAAAATACTAATTTGTGTGCCAATTTGTTTGAAATTATTTGAAGGCAGTTCAGCTTAATCTCAGTATCCTCTTTCTGGAGCTATCAAGTAGATTCTTAATATTTCTGAGAGTACTTTTAATGAGAGAATTTCAAATTCTGAAAAGATGGATTTGCCATCAGGTTATATGGACAGTTAAGCTTAAGTAAACTGTATCTTGATTATTTTAAACACAAGAGCTTTAATTAAACTGAGGAGAAAAAATAAGCATGAAACCACAAATTGGGAAGGAATGCAAAAGAATTTTTAA
The DNA here is from genome assembly GCA_963574575.1 of Galagoides demidoff. Classification (NCBI taxonomy): domain Eukaryota; kingdom Metazoa; phylum Chordata; class Mammalia; order Primates; family Galagidae; genus Galagoides; species Galagoides demidoff. Next base: position 14,967 of record CAUYQV010034869.1, on the reverse strand, counting down.
ATTCAATTTACTATTAAGTTCATTATCCAAGCGGGAAGAATGAATAAAAATTTGATTAGATTGCTTAAATAAAAAAATCTCTATTTTGAACATATGTAACATACTCACTGATGCGGTTAAAATTATCTAAGAAATGAACTTGAGCATAATATACTTTCTGTATTCCACGGTAGGCTTTTCTGCATAGTAGTCTTTTATAACTAAGGTTCTGGACTTAGCTCAAACAAAGCCCTAGTCTTCTAAACAGTGGCCCATTGCGGATAATTGCATAGTCAGATAATGACATATTCACAAGAGAAAAACAAAGTTGGTGGGTAGAATTTTCTTAGTATTAATTTTTCTTCCATTAATCATTTTATGCCTTTGACACTTGCTGCTACTCTTACTCTACTAGCATTTCATGAGATGCCTGTTTAGCAGATTATATGGTTACTTTAATTTTATGTAAAAACACTTGGTGATGTACCACCAAGAGATTAATAAGTTTTGAGATCAACTATTCTGCAGAGATGATAGATATTTAGAAATGGAGACTTTATTAAAGTACATTCATATCAAATATATGTCAGTAATTGGGGAGGGGGTCTTTGAGCAGTACAATTTACAATGGTCTCAAGGGTTATATTTCTTCATTTAAAAATATTCTAGGTTGGCACCTGTGGCTCAAAGGAGTAGGGCACCGGCCCCATATGCCAGAAGTAGCAGGTTCAAACCTGGCCCCAGCCAAAAACTAAAAAATAAAAATATTCTAAAGTCAATTATTTGTATAAGGGAACATTATTCAATATTTGAGTTGTAAAAATAGCCACCAGATAGGTAGCAGTCAGTTTGGGGGAAACATCCTCTTTTGCTGTAAAAGATTAATGACTACTTTAAGTGATTTCATAGCTGTGGCATTACCTAACCTGTTAAAAAAGTGTGCTGATTTATGGGACCTGATACCAATAGTCGTAATAGAGAATTGAGAGGCTTTCCTTAACCAAGCCAGCTTCTCTGAAATAAATGGACTACTGAAGTGTTTTATTTCTTGCAGTAAAAACATTGCCATGTCATTGATTTGCATGCCACAGGAACTACATATCAGTTACCATTACATATCTGACAAGATTCAGAAACAAAAGTCTTGGGCTTTTCACACTCCACATATGTCATGCTTTTAATAAATGTTTGATGCTTAAGTTTATATATGGCATCCATACTTTGGAGTGTGGATATTAGTATGTTTACCAATATCATTTGGCAGACAAATATTTGAGCATCTATATAGACTGTACATTAAGTGTGGACTAAGTCCTAAAGTTTATAATCAAGTGTTACTTAAAACATTATCAGAATTCCCCAAATCAAGAAATTTAATTTTTGTTTGGTATTCCTTATCCCAAGTCTAAAATGAGCCAAGAGAGTAACAAATGATTTTAGAAAGTACTAATAACATAACATATGAGTAATTTCTGACTTTTGGAATTGCATCATTTCATAAGAAATTTCAAAATCTAGCTTTTGAAATTCCCAGTGTTTTAGAGTAGAGGACTTTGGGCCTCAAGCATGAAGGTATACATTTATAATTTAAAAAAATTTTAAATAAGCATTGTAAATGAATATCCTCAGGTATGTCTGCTTCACTTGATCTCACCCATCTCTTTAAACTAAGCCTAAACCTGAGTGTACAGATAAATTATGTTAATCAGTTACTGACTCTACCTACCTACCCTTTACCCTCTGTTTTTCTTTTTCATAAAGCTTTTAAAATCATTAAGTTCACTGCTGAAAACAGTCTTCTTGACTTGGCAGGTATAATTACAAACTGAATGACTTCTTGTACTTAGAAGTGGAGTGTAGACCTAACAAGCCATTGTATTTCCCAGCACCATTTAGGATTTGCTCAAAACCAGCACCAAAGAATTATTCACAAAGTACTTTCGCTTAATTGTCCATTTTGGTGGTTTTGTTTTTAAATCAAATATAGCCAGTATGGGGGATAGAAATTATATATAGATCTATCTCTATATATCAATGCCAAAATTTGGGCATTACAACAAAAATAATGTCTGATTAATTCCAGGATCACAAGAACTTAGTAAGTATATGGGTTAATGAGGAACATTTAAAAAGAGTAAAGAGGATACCAAGAAGCTTAAACTGGACTAGCCTTATTTGCAAGTGAAGGATCTGGTGCTGCTTTCAGTTGTTTATCCTTTATGTTTTTTTCCTTAAGCTTTAATCTTTGTCATTGTCTTAAAGTCAACTGGTGTTTTTTGTTCATCGACTTTGGTACGATGGTGCTTTGCAAGGATGTATTTATATTATAATGGCCAACATTTGGTCAGCCCTTGTCCACTTACTCACTTCCCCCTTTTGTAAAATAAGTGCTTTAATTATAAACTGTATAAAAATGCCTTGTATAAATCCCCTTTTTGATTATTACAGTAAGCTGAATGGTAACAAATGTTGATTTTTATAATAAAACAATGGAAAAATAAAAGCGTCATTTCTTTTTAGCAATAAATTAAAGCAGAAGCTGGTTGTGCTTTGCTGTGATGTAAATAAGATTTTCAAATACAGTAAAACCCAGCTTTATTATTTGCATTTCAAAGATACACTGCTTTAGAAAAAAGGTTTGAGAAGGGCTATTGTTTGGTTCAAAGTTGACAGCACCTGTGATTGGGAACAGAGAATAAGGCATAGTCTGTGCTTCAGGACTGCTCATTTGCAGTAACCTCCTAGGACGAATCTCAGGGAACTGTCTCCCTTTCTTCTCCTCCCCCCAATTAGCTTATAAAATGAATTTTGATTTCCCTGGTGTAGAGGTCAATATGGTGTAATTACACCTTTTCCTAGAGGGTGGATTGGTAAAAACAATGAGAACTCACTGCTACTAAGTTTATTGGTTTGATAGGAAGAGGGGAAAGCTGCTTTTTTATTGCAGCATTTGGACTCACATACCAAGTAAACAAAACAGAAACCAACATAATTCCTTTTCTTAGCAGGTGCTGTCACGTAAGTTTACCTTGGTCTCTCCTCCCATTGCTTTCCCCTGGAGCAAAAACTAGAGTCCCAGGAGTTGTGCTATTTTCAAGTCAAAGGAAAAGAAAAGCTATGATTGATTTGCCTGGATTTAAAGGTGGTCTTGGCCAGGTGCTATACCTCAACATCTGTAATCCCTGTACTTAAAGGGGAGGGGATGCTTTGAGGTTAGGAGTTCAAGACCAGCCTGAACAAAATAGCAAGACTTCATCTCTCCAAATTTTCTTTGGAAATTAACCAGGCTCGGTGGCTTAGGAGGCTGAGGTAGGAGGATCTCCTGAGCCTAGGTGTTCAAGGCTGCAGTGAGCTATGATTGTGCCACTGTACTCCAGCCTAGAGGGTAAAGTAAAGCCCTTTCTCTTTAAAAAAGCTAAAAAAAATAAAAATAAAGGTGGTCTCAAGAATGGGAAAAACACTACAATTCGTTTTCAGTCCTCCTTTTCCCAGACAGGTTTTCAGCTGAAGTTTATATAGTTCTTTTCATTTTAATTCTTTGTCTCGTATATAATTGTATTACTTCTATAAATTTAATTCAAATGATAAATGACTGTGCTCAGTTTAGGTCTCCCTGACCCCCATGGAAAGTTTTCTACTTAAAGTTTGCACTTGGAGATTAAGATTCAATCAGTATTTAAAACCAACTGCAATTAAACTAAAATGAAGGATAATTTTATTAATGTTTGTCCTCCATTTACCGTGTATTAGGCACTGTGATATCTCTTTTATTCCCCTCAAAATAATCAACTGATTAATGATGAAACTTCCCAATTTGAGTATGAAAATCTCCAGTGCAAAACTTATGATTGAGGTTGTGGGTGGAGGAGGGAAAAGAAGGATACGGATCAAGGCCTAGAGTCTAATCTTAGTTCTTTTGTAATTAATTGTAAAGGCATGTCTGGATTCCTTTATTCTCTCAGTATTTATTTCTTAGCATTAGTCTCTACTGTAAAGTTTTCTGAACCTCAAATCCTTCATCAACCCACTACCCGTTCTAGAGAGACGCTTTAAATATAGTGCATTGGAGGCAATGAATTGTGTGTTACAAGGTAGAATCTAGCCTGCTAGAGGCCCAAATATGTATGTTGTATTCTGTTCCCCACAGATTCCTGTCCGATGCCTCTTTTCCCCTAGGCCCTTGCTCTGGTTTCCGGAGGAAATTGTAACTCCCAAAAGGGAGAAGGCTTGGTGCCTGTCTTCTGTCATAAGCTGTATGTATACAAAAATGACTATCTTGAGGTCTTTTAACTTCTGATTGTCCTACCAAAAGCTCCCTCACTACCATTACACAACTGAAGAACCTTGAAGACACTGTGTTTTGTCCAGTAATTAGAGTAGTAAAGAGTTTTTCTTTCTTGGGAATTCTATGGGAAGGAAAAGATTTGGGCCCTCAAGTATGCTGTGGTAGGATTCTTCACTGGGTATGTATCACAGAAGTTTGTAATAACTCAGCTTCTCTAATAGGTACATATATTTTCTATTATGTCAATTTTAGTAATTTGGGTCTTTCAAGGAATTTGTCCATTTTGTCTAAATTGTCAATTTATTGACATAAAATATGTCCCTTATCCTTCTAATGTTTGTTTTCATTTCCTACATGGGTAATTTGTGTCTTCCAGGATGGGGCTGAAAATATACTACTTGCTACAAACTTGTGCTTATGGTTTCTCCTTTGAGTCAAGGTTTACATAAAAGTGTGCCTAATTTCTAAATATTTGAACATTTTCGAGATATTTTGTTATTTGTAGATTTGATTCCTTAATGGTTAGAGACTTAATCCTTTTAAAGGTATGGAGACTTGTCTCATGGGCCACATTGTGGTTCTATTAGTGAATGTTTTATGAACAGTTGAATATGCTGCCGTTTGAGTACAGTTTTCTCTAAAGGTCAGTTAGGTCAATTTGATTTATCGTTGTTCAAGTCTCACTCTGTCGCCCTTGATAGAGTGCTGTAGTGTCACAGCTCACAGCAACCTCCAGTTCTTGGGCCTAGGCAATTCTCTTGCCTCAGCCTCCCAAGTAGCTGGGACTACAGGTGCCCGCCACAATGCCTTAGCTTTGTTGTTGTTGTTGTTGTTGCAGTTTGGCTGGAGCCAGGTTCGAACCTGCCACCCTTGGTATATGGGGCTGGCACCCTACTCACTGAGCCACAGGTGCTGCCCCCAAAGTCTTGTATATCTTGACTGATTTTCTATCCACTATTACTTACAGAGACAATAGTATTAAAACTGCCCAACTGTAATGGCGAATTTGTTTCCTTTTAGTTCTATTAGCTGTTGCTTTAAGCTCTGTGCATAATTTAGGATTTTTATAGTTTCTTAATGATTCAGACTTTTGTGTTCCTCCTTGACCTGAAGTCTACTTTGATCTATTATGTATTAATATAGCATTTCCAGCTTTCCTTTTACTCTTGCATATTTTCCTATTTGAGTTTTAACCTGTCTCTTTCGTTTTTATTTTTATTTTATTTTACTTTTTTTTTTTTTTTTTGAGACAGAGTCTCACTCTATCTCCCTATGTAGACTGCCATAGTGTCATAGCTCATAGCAAACTCAAACTCCTGGGCTCAAGTGATCCCCTTGCCCAAGCCTACCAAGTAGCTGGGACTACAGGCGCCCATTACAATACCCAGCTATTTTTTAGAGAGGGTCTCACTCTTGCTCAGGCTGGTCTTGAATTTTTGAGCTCCCATCCACCTGCCTCTGCCTCCCAGAGTGCTAGGATTACAGGTGTTAGCCACCAGGCCCAGCCTTCTCTTTTGTTTTTAAACTAATAATACTGTACAGTTGGGGCCTGTAATCCTAGCACTCTGGGAGGCTAAGGCGGGCTGGGTGGATTGCTTGAGCTCATGAGTTGGAGACCAGCCTGAGCAAGAGCAAGACCCTGTCTCAAACAAACAAACAAAAAACATTTTATCTATGCTATTTCTGCCTTTTAATTAGAATGTTTGACCATTTAATACTAATTGAAATTATCGCCGCAATTGGGTTTGTCTATTAATGAATATTTTGCTGTTTTCTTTTTGTCTCAACTGTTTTTTATTCTTTCTTTCTGGCCTTCTTTTGAATTGACTATCTTTGAGTATTCCCTTTTATTTACACCGTGTCTTAGTAGGCATGCTCATATTTAGCCGTTGCACTATATTTTACAGTATGCATCTTTAACTTGCCATCGTCTACCTTGAGGGAAATTATAACACTTTGCATATAATATGAAACCTTTAAACACTGTATTTTCTTTCCCTCTTCCTGTTCTTTGTGGGTTCTTCTCACTTCCATTTTAAAAAATTTTCAAGTACATGTAACATACGTGACCATCTTTATCACTTCTAAGTGTATAGTTTAAATATTCATAACGTGCACCCATCACAACTGTCCATCTCCATAACTCTTATCTTGTAAAACTGAAACACTATACCCAATTAAGCAATAATTTCCCCTTTTCCTCTTTCCTCAGCCCCGGGGTCCTCAAACTTTTTAAACAGGGTGCCAGTTCACTGTTGCCTCCTCAGACCGTTGGAGGACCAGACTGTGGACCCTGGGACAAGTCGGCTGCCAAACAGGACAGGCAGCAGCGGCAAAAACACCCAGCGGGCCAGATAAATGTCCTAGGTAGGCTGCATGTCCCGTTTGAGGACGCCTGCCTCAGCCCTTGGCAATCACCATTCTACTTTGAGTCTATCCATGATTCTGACTACTCTAAGCACCTTATGTAAACGGGATCACAGACTATTTGTCTTTTATGACTGGCTTATCATAATGTCCTTAAAGGTTGTCCATATGTCACATTAGAATTTCCTTCAAGTCAAATAATGTTCCTTTATATAGCACATTTGTTTAGCCATTTATCCATTGATGGATATTTGGGTTGCTTTTTTTTTCCTTTTGGTGATAATCTTGCTCTTTTGACCCATGTAGAGTACTGTGGCACTGTCTTAGCTCACTACAACTTAAACTCCTGGGCGCAAGCAATCCTGCTTCAGCCTCACCAGCTGGGACTATAGGTGCACTACACTGTACTTGGCTAGTTTTTCTATTTTTAGTGGAGATGGGATCTTGCTATTGTTCAGACTGGCTTGAACTCCTGATCTCAAGTATTCCTCCTGTCTCACCCCCTCTCCACATCCCCTGCCTGAGTGCTAAGATTATGGTATAAGCCACTGTGCCTGGCCTGCTTGTACATTTTGGCTATTGTGAATAATGCTGTTACTAACATGGATATACACATATCTCTACAAGACTGGTTTAAATTCCTTTGGAAACATACCCATACGTGGAATTGCTGCATCATATGGTAATCTTTTTAATTTTTTAAGGAACCAGCGTACTGTCTCCACAGCAGCTTCTGTTGTTGGATAGTGTTCTGTATGCATCCTTTATATCTAGTGGGTTTGTTGTTTAACTCTTCTGTTTACTTATTTCCATCTGTTCATTCCATCCATTATTGAGAGTAGGGTATTGAAGTCTTCACCTATTACCATAGAACTATTTAGTCCTTCAATTCTGTCAGTTTTTCTTTCATGTATTTTGATGTTTTTAAATATATACATGTTTATAATTGTTATATCCCCTTTCTATATTGAACCTTTTATTAACAAATGTAGTTGTTCTTTGGTATCAGTGGGGGATTGGTTCCAGGGCTTACCTCAGATGTCATAATCCACAGATGCGCAAATCACGATATAAAGTGATGTAGTATTTGCATATGCCCTAAGCACATCCTCTTGTATATTTAAATCATCTTTAGATACTTACAATACCTAAAACAGCGTACATGCTTATAATTAGTTGTTATACTGCATTGTTTAGGAAATAATGACAAGGAAAAAAATCTGTACATATTCAGTACAGATGCAATATTTTTTTCCTGAATGTTTTCAATCTGTGGTGGGTTGAAACCATTAATGCAGAAATGATGGGTAAAGAGGCCTGACCATAATGTTCTTTTTTGTCTCTTGTAAGCTCTTTTGATTTAAAGTCTCTTGCTTGATCAGGCAGCACCTGTGGCTCAGTGAGTAGGGCACCAGCCCCACATACTGAGGGTGGCAGGTTCAAACCTGACTCTGGCCAAACTGCAGTAAAAAAATAGCCAGATGTTGTGGCCGGCACCTGTAGTCCCAGCTACTTGGGAGGCTGAGGCAAGAGAATTGCCTAAGCCCAAGAGCTGGTGGTTGCTGTGAGCTGTGATGCTACAGTACTCTACCGAGGGCAATAAAGTGAGACTGTCTCTTTAATTAAAAAAAAAATCTCTTGCTTGATATTAGTATCATCATCCCTCCTCTCTTTTGGTTACTAGTTGCATGGAATATATTTTCTCATCCTTTTAGTTTCACTTTATTTGTTTCTTTGGTCCTAATGTGAGTCTCTTCTCAATAGTATATAGTTAGATCTTTTTTTTTTTTAATTCACTATACTGGTCTCAGCCTTTGATAGGAGAGTTTAATTCATTTACATTTAAAGTAATTACTGATAAGGAGGGACTCACTTCCATCTTTTACTGTTTGTTTACTGTATGCATTGTAGATTTTTTTCATACCTCATTTTTTTGCCTTACTATCTTCTTTTGTGTTGATATTTGTAGTGGGACAGTTAAATTCCTTTCTCATTTCCTTTTGTGTATATTCTGTAGCTATTTTTCTTTGTGGCTACCATAAAGATTGCATTTAATAGCTTAAAATTATAACACTCTAATTTGAATTTTTACCAGTTTAACTTCAATGACACACGAAACTTTGCTCTTGTATAGTTCTGCCTCAACTCCATTTGGTTGTTTATCACAAAGTTACATCTTTATCTCTGTGTGCCCCAAAACATACACAATAATGATTTAAAATGCCTTAGTCTTTTAAATTATGTGGAAAACAAAACACAGGGCCAAGCTTGGTGGCTCATGCCTGTAATCCTAACACTCTGGGAGGCCAAGGCAGGTGGATTGCCTGAGCTCAGGAGTTTAAAACCAGCCTGAGCAATAAGCAAGACCCATCTCTAAGAATAGCCAGGCATTCTGGTGGCTGCCTATAGTCTCAGTTACTTGGGAGGCTGAGGCAAGAGGATTGATTGATATTAAGAGTTTGAGGTTGCTGTGATCTATGATGCCAGCGCACTCCACAAAGGGTAACAAAGTGAGACTCTGTCTCAAAACAAAACAAAACAAGAGTTATAAAACAAAGCTAAAATCTGGCTTTTAGGTTAATTTTTTAAAAATGTGTTAGTCTCTTAAATCATGTAGAAAACAAAAGGTGGAGTTATAAACCATTGTCATTCTAATACTAGGTTTTGTAATTGTGTATTTGCCTTTATTAAGATGCCTTTTTCTTCATATGGCTTTATGTTACGATCTAATGTGTTTTCATTTCTCCTTGTAGGACTCCTATTGGCATTTCTTGCAGAATACCTCTAGTGGTAACCTCTTTTGTTTATCTGGGAATTAGTTTTCCCGTCATTTTTGAAAGACTGTTTTCTTGAATAGGGGACTCTTGGCTAACAGGTTTTTTTTTTTTTTTTATCTTTTTATACTTTGAATATATTGACCTATTCTCTTCTGGGCTCCAAAGTTAATTATGGTAAATCTAATGATCTGACTGAGGATCCCTTGTAGATGATGACTCACTTCTCTCATGTTGCTTTTAGATTCTTCTTTCAAAAGTTTAATTATATAGTCTGAACAAGAGTGAGACCCTGTCTCTACAAAAAATAGAAAAATTAGCCAGGCGTGGTGGTGCACTGTAGTCCTTGTCACTCAGGAAGCTGGCAGGACAGTTGTTTTGAGTTTAGGAGTTTGAGGTTGCTATGAGCTATGATGACACCATTGCACCCCAGGCTATGAGACAGAGCAAGACTCTGACCCCCCCCAAAAAATAATTTTTTTTCCCTTAATGTTTGACTGTAATGTGTCTTGGGTGGGTCTCTTTCAGTTCATCTTACTTGGAGTTCATTCAGTTTCTTAGATATTTACATTCATTTTTTTCCTCAGATTTGTGAAGTTTTCAGTCATTATTTCTTCAGATATTCTCTCTGCATCTTTCTGTCTCCTTCCCTCTAGAACTACCACAATATGGGAGCTCCCACAATGTATGTGGGAGTTCTATGTGTAGGTCTACTAGATGTTGACCCTCTGTTCCCTTATGCTTTGTTCACTTTCTTAAATCTTTTTTTTCCCCTATTCCTCAAACTCGGTAATTTCCTTTATCTTCAAGTTTGCTCATTGTTTGTGAGGTATAAAGTTAAGGTGTTTTTTTTTTTCAAACAGAATCTCACTATGTTGCCCTCCATAAAGTGCTGTGGCATCACAGCTCACAACAACCTCCAACTCTTGGGCTTAAGCGATTCTCTTGCCTCAGCCTCCCAAGTAGCTGGGACTGCAGGTGCCCACCACAACACCTGGCTATTTTCTTGTGAGCTATGATGACACCATTGCACCCCAGGCTATGAGACAGAGCAAAACTCTGATCCCTTGCTCTAGTTGTCATTGTTGTTTGGCAGGCCCAGGTCGGGTTCGAACCCACCAGCCTCAGTGTATGTGGCCCACACCCTAGCCACTGAGCTACAGGTGCCGAGCCAAAACTTAAGGTATTTTTAAGGTCTTTTGAGTCTTTTTCTTTGGACATGCAAAGTCACTTTTATATTTTCTCTGAATGTGTAGTTGCTTTTCAATGTCTTAGTCTTATGGTCTGGCTTCCCAAAGAGGAAAAGGAGAACAATGAAGGGGAGAAAAGGAGGACATAGGCCCTTTAAATTTCCTGGAAGCCACTTCAGCTGGAGTGGCAGGGGATCACAATACCAAGGGGAAAGGTGCAATAATGAGGCTACTCGCCTCTTTATCTTTGGTCACAGCAGTAGTCAGCAATCAGAGCACAGGCCTGTGATATTTGGAGGACAGGATCTTTTTTCTTCACACTGCCCACTGTGAGCTATGTTCAGACCACTGCAAGAACAGGTGTACCATTGTCTGCCATGGGGCTACAGGTAGGGGATGAGTCGCTGAACTGAGCTAAGAGCTGAAATAGCTGGAGTTAACTGCAGTTAGTTTAGCTGTCAAAGCCTTTGCCTGGAAGTTATAAGACTTTAATAGGTCCCAGAGTTCCAAAATAGTTACATCAGACAGCTTCTGCCCATGCTGTTGTTGCCCAGGTGGGAGACAGATTCCTGGTTCTTTCTACTCTACCACATTCCCCAAATCCTCTCCTGTCCTTGGTGTTTTTATTTTCATAACATTTTGCTTCTGCACGTTGTAAATGCCAGGCAGGTACATTATTAATTTGCTTTAAACAGTCAATTATCTTTTTAGGGTATTTCTTTCATTTTAACTTATTTATTTAAATTTCAGATTAATGTGTGGGTACAGACAATTAGGTTACAATGTTTGCATTTGTTAGGAAAGGTCCCTGTTGGAGTTGTGCCCCTCGCCCTGGACGTGTGGCATGTTAGGTGGGAGTAATCCAGCCTCCCTCCGTATCCCTTCTCCCCTTTCTCTTCTTCCATCTCCCCCCAACTTGAACTAAATCTTGTGTGTATGTGTCAGTTTGTCTGCTGGCTTCATATTAATATTGAATACGTTGGATACTTGCTTTTCCATTCCTGTGATACTTTGCTAAAGAGAATGTTCTCCAATTCTATCCAGGTTAATACATAGGATGTAAAGTCTCCATGGTATACATACACCACAGTTTATAAATCTATTCATGGATTGATGGGGACAGTCAATTATCTTTTAAATAAATTTAAGGATAAGAAAGATATTTTTACTTCCATATTTATAATAGTTTTTGGTGTTCCTTATTCCTTTGAATAGATCTAAGTTCTCCATCTGCTATAATTTTCCTTCAAGCTAAAAATTTCCTTTGGTATACTTTCTACTGTTGCTCTGCTTATGACAAATTATAACGTGAAAATGTTTCCATTCACCTTCATTTTTGAAAAATTTGTAACAGCTTTATTAAGCTATAATTAACATACAATTAACCATATTTAAAGTATATAGTGGTAAGTTTTGTGATGTCTACACCCAATGAAACAATTCAACAATCAAATAATGAACTGTTCTGTCATCCCAGAATGCTCATGCCTCTTTAATCCCTTCCTCTCATCTCTTCCTGTGTCTAGGCAACCAGTAATCTGCTTTCTGTCACTTCATTTGGATTCTAGAATTTTGTATAAATAAGTTTATACAGGGTATACATTTTTAGCCTAGTTTCTTTCACTTAGTGTAATTATTTTCAGACTTGTCCATGTTATAGCATATACCAATAGTTTATTCCTTCTTGTTATTGAATAAGTATACTATTATATGCATATATCACAATTTGTTTATCCATTGATCTTTTTTTTTTTTTTTTTTTTAGACAGAGTCTCTGTTGCCCCAGGCTAGAGTGTTCTGGTGTCATAGCTCTCAGCAGCCTCAAACTCTTGGGCTCAAGTAATCCTCTTGTCTCAGCCTCCTGAGTATCTGGGACTACAGGTGCCCACCACAATGCCTGGCTTCCATTGATCTGTTAATGGACATTTGGGTTGTTTTCAATTTGTACTTTTACAAATAAAGCTACTAAACTTGGAACAAATTTTGGACCAAATTTGTTTCCTTTGAGAAAATTCCTGGCAATGAAATGGTTGAGTCATATGGAAGAGGTGTGTTTACCTTTTTAAGAAACTTCCAAATTTTTTTCCAAAATAGTAAAATTTTTCTTTCCTTTCCTTTTTTTTGAGACAGAGTCTCACTTTGTCACTCTTGGTAGAATTCTGTGACATCACAGCTCACAGCAACCTCCAACTCTTGGGCTTAAGCAATTCTCTTGCCTCAGCCTCCCAAGTAGCTGGGACTAAAGGCGCCCTTCACAATGCCTGGCTATTTCCTGTTGGATTTCTCATTGTTGTTTAGCAGCCCTGGGCCAGGCTGGAACCTGACAGCTTGGGTGTAACCACTGTGCTATGGGTATGGAGCCTTTTTTTTGAGTGAGCTTTGGCAGTTGCTATCTTGCAAGAAATTTGTTCATTTCATCTAAGTTGTTGAATTTATGGCATAAAGCTATGTATAATAATATCCTTTTAATATCTGTAGAAACTATGATTGATGGTATTTCTTTCATTCTAGACAATGGTAACTGTGCCTTCTGTTTTTTCCTGATCAGTCAGGCCAGAGGTTTTGTTAATGTGCTCAACAAACCAGTTTTGGGTTTTTGTTTCCTATTTCTTTGATTCCCTTTTATTATTTCCTTTCTTGTGTCTATTCTGGATTTGCTTTTTCTAATTTAGATGCAAACTGAAGTCATTAGTTACAGTGAACATTATTTTCTAATATAGCTGTTCAGTGCTATAAATTTCCTTCTATTAAACTACTAAAGTACTACTTTAGTGCCTCTGACAAATTCACATATCCTGTGCTCATTTTTAAGTTCAAAATATTTTCTAATTTCCTTTTTGATTTCTTCTTTGACCCATAGGTGACTGAGACATATGTTATTTAGTTTCCAAACATTTGAGAGATTTTTATTTATTTATAATTTAATTTTGCTGTGGTCAGCAAACATTTTTATATGACTCGAATCTTTTCACATTTATTGCTTTATAGCCTGGAAGACAGTCTAACTTTATAAATGTCCCGTGTGCACCTGAAAAGAATGTTTTTTTCTACTATTTTTTGTTGCAATGCTCTAAATTTCAATTAGGTCAAATGTTCAAGTTATAGTATCCTTATTGATTTTCTGTCTACTTGTTTCATTAATCAAGGGAGAGGTGTTGAAATCTCTTATAATTGTGGCTTTTGTCTATTGCAATTCAATCCATTATTGCTTTGTGTATTTTGAGGCTGCTATTAGATTCATAAATATTAGGATTGGTATGTCCTAAATGGCATTCTTTGCTTTGAATCTATATTGATATTAATATATAGCCACTCCATCTTTCTTTTGATCAGTGTTGTCATGGCACATCTTTTCCCACCATATTACTTCTAACCTGTTTATGTCTTTGTAGTTAAAGTGTTTTTTGGGGGTTGGAGCCTGTAGTACAGTGGTTACGGTGCCAGCCACATACACAGAAGGTGGCGGGTTTGAACCCGGCCTGGGCCAGCTAACCAACAATGACAAGTGCAACAACAAAAAAATAGCCAGATATTGTGGTGGGCGCCTGTAGTCCCAGCTACTCAGGAGGCTCAGGCAAGAGAATTGCTTGAGCCCAAGGTTTGAGGTTGCTGCAAGCTATGATGCCATGGCACTCTGCCAAGGGCAACATAGTGAGACTCTGTCTCAACAACAACAATAAAGTATCTTTTTTTGTAGAGTGCATAGAGAGTTGGATCTGAATTTTTAAATCTGATTTAATAATCTCTTTTAATTGGGATGTTTATATCATTTTCACTTATTGTGATTATTTATTTATTTATTTTTTGAGACAGGAGCCTCAAGCTGCCATCCTGGGTAGAGTGCTGTGGCATCACAGCTCACAGCAACCTCTAACTCCTGGGCTCAAGTGAATCTCCTGCCTCAGCCTCCCAAGTAGCTGGGACCACAGGCGCCCACCACAACGCCCGGCTATTTTTTTGTTGCAGCCATCATTGTTGTTTGGCCGCCTGGGCTGTATTCAAACCTGCCACCTTGGGTATACATGGCTGGCACCTTAGCCACTTGAACCACAGGTGCTGAACCTATTGTGATTATTGATAGGATTGGGTTTACTAAACCATTTTGCTGGTTTTTTTTTTTTTTGTCTCATCTGTCCTTTGTTTCCTTTTCCCTCCTTTTCTGCCTTATTTTGGATTGAGTATTTTTTTATGATTTCATTTTAACTCTTTTTTTTTTTTTTTTTTTTTTTTATTGAGATGGAGCCTCAAGCTGTCCCCCTGGGTAGAGTGCCATGGCATCACAGCTCATAGCAACCTCCAACTCCTGGGCTCAAGCGAGTCTCCTGCCTCTGCCTCCCAAGTAGCTGGGACCACAGGCGCCCACCACAACGCC